>DF237360.1:0-83066 GCA_000708835.1 Klebsormidium nitens | reverse complement strand
ATGCACGGTACAAGTCGGAAGTTCCGACCAAGACCATGAAATTTAAATTTGTCGGCCGCGCAGACTCGAGTCTCGCGCGACGGTACCGTACCTCCGGGTAGTACGTAATTGCCCGTTTGATCGACGTGTCAGGAAAAGCTCGATTCATGAATTCGGACCCGATTCTCTAGTACGGCCGAGTACGATCGTTAGTACTGCGTACAAAATGTGTCGCGACGCGTGACACCGGTCATACAAATTTGAGACCCGACCGTCGCGCGGTCGATACCGTCGAGACCCACCATAGGTAGCTTGTGCGTATACAATTGGACGGTCGACGTGCACCCTCAGTGGCCCATTGCATCTGAGGAGACCGGATCGGTCGAATGATCCTGCATGCACATGTACGGTCATTGAATCATGATCGGACCATGTGCATAGTCACCCTTGAAGAAATCAAATAACAGCTCACTGTCACCCTCAATGATATGCCCGGCCTTGGCCGCAGTTGGCATGGATATTGCGGTTAAACCGATTTCAGCCTAGTACGGTGGGCTCATGCATCACGACGGTTCAGGGACCCATACGTGCCATTTGTGGCAACAGCGCATCAGTAGATGTTCAATGGTGACTGATGCCGGATGTGTTTGTATATACACTCCGACCGCTTAATCACTGTTAAACTGCAACCCATGCACTGCAGCCAGAAAATTGTGAACTGGCATGGTTTGAGAAGCATGCTTAAAGGCACTCGTGGGAGCCAGATCTTTCTCTACCATTGGAGCCGCATTGAAGCCGTGGTGCGAATGAATGCATCTGAACTTGTGCCAACTACTTTGCGGAGTGTTCAGATGCAGTAGCGCCGCCAAATCATGAGCAGGCGCCATCATTAAGTCAGTCGAACTAACTGTACAGTCAAAACATAAAAGTCTCCGGACACTGCTTACTATACCGGCCAATAACCGAGGGGGCTCTTGCAAACCCAATGCAAACATGAATACGTTTTCCGACGAACCAGCGCTGCCGCGTCCCTTACCTTGACCTCCCCCTACTGCTTTTAGAATCCCGGAAGAAGGGATGCTTCAGGGCCTCTTTTGCTGGCGTCCGCTCATGGGGCTCGTACGCAAGCAAGCCCTGAATCAGATCAACCAGCTCGCTAGCTGAGTGATCGACGCTCGCAGTAATGAGGTCCCGTAACCGTGCCACTCGACGGACCGCCCGTATGCTCTCTCGAGACACGGCACCGTCGGGCCAATTCAGCTCCCGCCCGTTCCGGAAGTACTTTTCCGACCGCCGGTCCGCGCGCTTGACCATCGACACCGGCATCGGCCCGAGGACGCGCTCCATCATCGCGAGGTGTTCCAGGTTCTCGTGCGTTTGGAAGAGCGCATCGCCCTGTCATGGGGAACAACAGGTCCGATCGAACAAAGCCCGAAAATCTGACGGACGAGTCTCTGTTCAGTATGAGCGAGTTCGATCATTATAAGTCGGCGCTAATTGCTGATGAAGAGTGCATGGATACTCGCTCGGCGAATCTCAACGACTTGGCGGCCGTTTGACGACCCGCTATTCATAAGGATTAGCACCTCAGCAAAAGCAACACCTTTTTCATACATGGAGCAGGTGCCTTGAAAATGGGCAAAAAGGTGGGCCTGCGAAAGCGACCCCGCAGGTTTTGTAACGGAAGAAAGTACAAAGGCGACCATTTGAGAGGCGGCCAGTGAAGTGAATCTAGTTTCCTTACCGTTACAAGCTCAACCAGTATGCAGCCCACACTCCACAGATCGCAAGGGAAACTCCAACCCAGACCTGCAGAAGCACAAGCTCGAAGTTTTAGAGTGCATCCGTTCTTGCAACGATCAATTTCCGCCCTCTGCGCTGGGTTCTGGGCCTCAACAGAGAGCTGCTTCTCTCAGTACTTGTCGTAGTCACCTGAGGCTTCATTACAACGATTTACTAAGCTGATGTTTGACTGCGCAGAAGGGGAAGAGTGACAACAGAACGGTTCCAAAGGCCAAAACACACATGATTGACAGTGTTACTTGAAAGTGCGCTTCAGTTGCTCGGTATGCGAGCTTCCTATACAAAGTAGAAAAGGCGCCCAAGCTTGGATGAATCCAGCAGAACACAACGAAAACGTGTACGTGTCCAAAACAACTCGCTAATCCACGCGGTCGAGTAGCAACCACTTCGTCTCACGTCATGGACAGACAAAAACTTCGCGGCTTTCACACAACCCAGAAGCCACCTCGGATAGCTCTTGGACGCACGTGCAATGTCGCATGGAGACGGCGCTGCTCCGACTGTCCTTCAGCGAACGCCTTCGCACTGGAAAATCAAGACCGGAGACAACCCCAGAAAGCGCCTCCCGTCAGCTTTTCTGCAAGCGGACAATCTGTCTCACCTAGGATGACCTCGGGAGCGCGGTAGTGGCGCGTGGAGACGACACTGCAGTGGTACTGGTTGTCGAAGGTGGCGCTGCCGAAGTCAATCAGCTTGATGTCGCTGGACGCGGGGACGCGCTTAAAGTACTTGCTGCCCTGCTCAGATGAGAACGCGTGGCACATATGACGTGAGCGTGGGCACACCAACTTTGACTCTGGTCGCCTTCTGTCTTACAGGACGCTTCGTTGAGATGCTCTGAAAGCTTGAATTCAGGGGTACGTGCTTTCTCGACGCATAATGAATGACCATTGCACAAGTTTTCAGCGGTGCACGAACAGACCCCAGAGGGTTTTCGCAAGGATTTCCTTTCGGTTCCAGGTGTCGGATGTGCCCTAAAGGGGAGCGCAGGTGATCGGCTTTCTTGACCTCTTCCTTGAACCTCGTATTCATCTGATGCAAGGTGTTTAAAGAAGACCGGCAGAAGAATCGAGAAGGAAAGTAAGGAAGACACAGGAAAGACAGTATTCCGCCCACCTTGGACTCCGGCACCTTGGAGTAGTCAGAGGAGACGAGCAGGATGTTCTCGGGCTTGAGGTCGGTGTGAATAAGCGTCAGCTCGTGCATATACGCCACCGACTCGAGCAACTGCCGCCCGAACGCGCGCACCATGTCCAGCGGGAACGCGCGGTACTGGTTGCGCTTCAAAAAGTCGAACAGGCTGGGGCCCAGCCGCTCAAACACCTGCCCCGGGGAGAAGCAGAAGCTGACGTCAGCATGACAGCAATGTACAGTATTGTGTTAGCAACCATGCTTCTTCCGGTGTTGGTCGTGATGTTTATATGGCCGGTCCTTGAGTGGCGGCAAGTGATTCTTGCTGTCTGATCACTTGTTGATGTCGATGAAAACAAAGGACTACAATCCCGAGAATAGGCTCTCGTAGGCTGTCCTACCCTTTCGGTTCAGTCTGATGGCCGAAGCATCCGGTGAACAACGAAGCTTAGACGGGGCTTGATTCGGTTAGCGACAGCGCCTTTGCATCGATTGCTGATGCAACCTCTCAAAGTACTGACAGTGGCCATCCCCACAAGTGTACGGTTGTGGGACCTACTCACCATGCATATGTGATGCCGGTAGTCAAACCAGCTCTTCAATGCAACGCATCGCCTGATACACGACGATGATAAGGGTCAGAAGGAAGGCTCCAAGCCTGAATTTGAGTGCGAGTAACATTTTGCACGGCTCAGTACAATGCACCTGTCAAGTCCTGGTTGCCCCTCCGTCTTTCTTCACTGAATCGTGCTAAGAGCGTTTGACGACCCACGGATCAATGCACATCGTCTTGCCAGAAGAGTTCATTACAATGAGACGGCCGTTCAGTGCTTCCGTTTCCTTTCACCACGCTCGCAATAATATGAGGAGGTATTGCAGAGCGAATTGACAAACAGGCTGGTATTGCGGATGAACATGATCAGAGGAAACCGTAAGGATGCAGGCTTTCTCACCTTAGCCCCCCCTTGTCATGCTTTTGCAAGGTCTGCAGCACATCGATCTCGATCATGGCTGCGTCCCGATACTTTTGCACGTTCCTGATGACCTTTATAGCCACGTACTGGGCCTCGTCCCGGTCCCAACACTCTAGCACCCGGCCAAACGTACCTGGAAATGACGGAGAAGCTCCGCCTTTTAAATCTCTTCTCAGAAGCAAGAGTCAATGTCAAAGTAGGACGGTGAGAACGTACACACATGAAGGTTGAGCTGGCAATGATGAAGCCTCAGGGCCGAAACTTGGCGGCGCTTGATCTCAATAACGACCACACCTCCGAAAGCGAGCGTTTGCTGTGTGTGCGCGGAGAGCTGCGAGACGGCTCACCTTCTCCCATCTTACTCAGGATTTTATCTGCAGCGTCGGAGAAAGGGCATCAGAGACTTGAACAGATGCTGCTTATGAGATCGGTGTACGTCCACAGGAATGAAATCGTCGGAATCAACTTGCTCCCATACTCTCACCCTACCAGCACATCAAAAACATCGCCCGCAGAAGTGAAGGTCGCGGACAGACTTGACGGCTGCAAGGGGGTTCCTGAGATCCCCCTTCTCAAAGCCTGAACACAAAGGTAAGCCCAGACTGATAGATCCAAGAGATGCTACTCACATCGGGGGGTAAGATTCTCCCCCAGTTCAAACGTGTAGTGACCGTCCTTGTCGTCCTCCCGCCAGGGGGGGCTTGCCCTGTTCCCCCCGTTCATTTGGGGGGCATTTCCTGGGGCATGGGGAAGGTATTGGAGCTCTTCTCGCCCCCCTCCTGAGTAGCTATGAGCCAACTGTGCCTGCAAATGAAGAACGTTCTTGGTGTTGGTCACATCAAGTCGCATCAAGCAAATGGTTTTATTAGGCGAAGCAAAATACACTTGTGGAGGTAGGCATCCCATGCTGTCTGCCTAGTGGATGTTGGCGTGCTTGCTATCTCCCATTGGGGGCGCCGACATATTGGGGTTGCCAAAATGTGAAGTCGTAATGTTTCCAGCAAAATGAAGGAGTTCATGGCACTGGATTGGCCTAAAGCTTTGGAAGAAGCCAGTCCATATCCAATCTTATGTGCATCCAAGGTGTTGGGAGGATTTAGGGTTTTCAAAAGGTCAGCCGCTATTGTTCTGCTCAGTGTTGGGAGGCTCAACCACTGGCTTCTGACATGAGGCATTGGCTCAGGGCGACAGCGGAAAGAGATTGATCTCAGTCCAATCTCGGACGGCTCAAGCGCAGACTTAACGCCGCCATCAGAACAGGCAAATCTAGTGCAGTTGCGACAAAAACCATGGGTTGGCACGACCTTGGCAGAATGGAATGCAATCGGCTGAGAATTCTGGGGCTTGATTAACCCGTAAGGTGCCTTAGAGCTTGCTGAAAAGAAAAAGTCCCAGTGCCCGACCTGAAAAACATTGTGATATTATGGAAATAGATGGAGCAACGACGACTTTCACTGAGCAGTGAACTTGCACATAGCAGGCCTCACAGTATCAACAATGGTTGCTCTGCTGATATTACCACACAGGAATGAGTGGTAAAACTGTCCTAGACCATCGTAACCCAAATGCAGCTCTCCATTTTGCAAGAAATCGTACAGAAGCATGCATCACAATGCCACAGATATTCAGGCAGATCAAGATCCTGATACGAAGGCAGACTCCTTCAGACGTCAACTCATTGCCTGAGCCACATGTTTCTTCTTATAAAAGCATTTCCAGCTCCCGCGATACTTGTCACATCTTGCTGGTAAAAACTCTCCCCGAAAGAGCAATCAGACTGCTCGCATTCCCGGAGCCAGGACATTCAGATTACGAGATATTGAATTTGAGAAGAGTCACCATCCTCTGCTGACTGGCCCCATCAACTTCCCTGCAACTTACCACTTCTCCGCTCTCCCGCACTTCATCCAACCTTGCCCGTTTTTCTGGCCGACCATCTCTGTAGTCCCTCTCCATCGTTTCTGTCTCCCTATGAGCTTCTTTTTGAATTCAACGATATGCAACAATGATCGCAATGACTTCAACGATAGTCACAAAAAGCCAATGTGCGTAAGGAATCCATTTCTGCCTCTCCTCTTCATCTCAATCCAAGCATCCGGTGCCGAGCTCTATCCAACATCCAAAAGGTGACTAATTGCGTCTTCACTGGAGATCCTCAAGCAATCATACTCCGTTCTGAGGCAGCCCGGAGGAAAATAGAAGCACATGTACAATCACTTCTATTTTTAATCTCTTCATGTGTTACACTCAAAAGGTACAGAGCGACTGCATGAATTCCGCAACACAGGGAGCAGAACTTCCACAATTACCCAAGTCAGACAGACCCTCTCCGGCCAACAATTGCTACAGAAGGCGTGCACACTTTCTAGCAAGCAACCACTTCAAGTTCAAATTCTGCTGCAGGACGCCTTGCTTGCAAGCTGGATTCAAGTTTCAAAAGCAGTCTGTGCGAGGAGCCGTTCCGGGAATGGCGGATGCTCTCCCAACCGACGCTCGGGACCCATCCAAAACCAGCTCTGGGCATCTGACGGCAGGAAGGGTTTCTGATATTTGAGAGCTGCTGAGCGACAACGTCAGTATCCTACTTTTTAAAACACAAGGATCGTGGAAGAACAGTCGCCTTCGAAATCGTGAATATCTTTGACCTGCTCGTTGCCGTCCGATCCTCGTAATCTACGATTCGCGTCCAACATTGCCAGCTCATGCATGCCCACTTTGCAATCTGCATCCCCCCAGCACCATCATGCAGTCTCAGACTCCAGCTAGAGCGCTGCAGAAGTCTGAACTTTTTAGGCAGGAGCCCTTTCTTGAAAGGTGTTGAGGGAGAAGGATACTGGATTGATAGTTGTTGAATCCTCCGGCCTTACTTTTGCTGCTGGATAGTCCCTGCATTACACAATGCCGTCTTCAGTCGAGTGCCTGGCGGAGCTGAGATGCTGGCCATCGGCGAACGTTGCCGTCCACCCGTCCTGCAGCGCTGTCGAGAGCTTGCAGAGTCCTAGTGTCAAACTCCGGGCTTTCTCCGTGAGAACACACGATACCCAGAGGCCGCGCTGCAAGCAGTGTCCGAGCCGGTTGAAGCTGCTGGAGTCGAATTGCAGGCGGATGGGGGCATTCCAAGGGTTTCTTCCTGTGAATCATGTTGCAAACATCACAAAGCCAGCATCTACGAGCAGAAAAGTTGCGCATAGAGGCTACGGTTGCAGTAGTGGCGCTAAGAAGGGCCAAGTGACATGTGGCTTGATGCCAATTGACCCATGGAACCCAAGCATGCAAGTGGACTCCCAGAGCATCGCGTCGCAGCTCTTTGCAGCCTCGCTCCTCCCTTATCTGGGGTTTCTGTACCACCTGACGCGCTCCAAAACGGCACCAAAGCTGACCTTGTTTGGCTTCTACTTCCTCCTAGTCTTTGTTGGCGCCACAAGTGAGTGATCGCCACCACTGTGCTTCAGCTTGCTTGGACTTTGCAGAATCTTATGAGTCTCCTGAAAGTCAAGCTTAGCCAAGACCTAGTGACCATATATCCATGTGCAGATGTTGCTGACGCCCCTCGCTGCACGGTTGTAAACATCGGCGCCAAACCTCCGCTCGTAGAAAGCATTCGTTGATGATTACATTGGGCAATGTTTCTCTGACTCACTTACATCATCTGAACCTCTTTCTGAGCTGCCTGCACAAGTCACCAGGATGTCACCTCCTTCCACACTTCTTACAATGTGTGTCTGATGGCCTTCGCACGTTTTCTGCAGTTCCGGCGGGCATTTACGGTAAGTGATGAGTGATGAGACAAGATCCTTTTTTCAAACTGATTCATGTTTGATGATAGGATCTTGCAGACCTTCTTCATGAAAGTCGGACTCAACGGAAACACAAAGAAATTTTGCACTGTCTTCCAAGCAGGAGTCGGTTGGGACTCAGGCAGTCTTCTTAGACTTGCTGAAGTCAGATTGCTTGCCAAGAGACCGACATCCTGAAGTGTCTGTGAGTCCAACAGTCATGATTTTAATGCTCGGTCTGTGAAAGTCCGCGAGCTCAGAATGCCAGCTTTTGACTTCACTCATTGCTGAACCCCGCTACTGTGTTACTTTGCAGCAAAGCTGCACTATGGAACCTCCTTGTCGAATGTTGATTGGCTACATGGGGGGGCCGAGTCCTTTCTCACCTTAACCAACCTGTTCATAGTCATTGGCCTTCGGCAAGCCCTTCGGAAAGACGAGCAGCCGACCGAGCCAAGCGTGTTGCCTGACCTAGATCCTGAAGGGGAGCGCCATCCTGAGGTCGAAGCACCAATTGATGTTCGGCGATAAGTGTTGGGATGCCTTGGTGACATAGATCAATCATTGCGCACGCTGGCTTGATCGGACAAGCTCTATAATCGCACAATGAGCTTGGAAAATTTTACGCCATGGCATTTTGCGGATAACCCGCCATTGAAGCATCATTTTACGCCATGACTTTTGCGGATAACCCGCCATTGAATTATTGCAGCTTAAGCTGTCCGACAGTAATACCATAGGAATGTATTGAAGCAACTACACAATCAGCTAATGTACATACGTAGAACCTACTCCACGTGACCAAGTGAACACGCTCGCAAAGCACTCCAGATACTCTGCACATCGTCTTCTACGGATAGACTGCACTCTAGTCGATCAGGTAGCCGCCGCAACTGCAAAGCTGCGCGGGTTGATGGTGATGCTTTTGGTGCAGTTGTCCGTCTTGTAGATGCCCACCAGTCTGTCCGCCAGCTCGAACATGTTGTTTCGGAGGCTGCAAAAAATTGCAGGGTCAGCTTGGCTTCACCTGCAAATGCTCGCTACATTTGACAAATGTGATAGTGCCCCGTCTTCCGCTCAATCCAGGAAGTCGTCATGCAACCTTTCCATTCGCTTCGCATATTGAGACGGGCTCAGCACAGCCAGACTTCGTATTCAGTGGATTCAAGTCGAAGCACTTGATCGAGTCCAGGCAGAACACATTGCAGTGCAGCACGCACGTTCCCAAAGGACAAGAGAAGTAACGCGCTGACATGAGTGCAGGAGGAACCTTCAGAGCACGGATGGCTTCAGAAAAGAAGCATTGAACTCGGCAAACAAACAGGTTTTGACGGAAAGACATGAAAGAAGAGCCGACTGTACCGGTCGACAGTCTCCCTCAGGGTCGAAACATCATTTTGATATGGAAGCTAGTCCCACCGCAGAGACGAGCCTTGTTAAGAAGCATTTCCTGGAAGTCTGAATCCAAGCATACCACGGAGGCGCTCGAGGTCGTATCATACCTGATGATGATGAACTGGGCATCCTTGGTCCTGTCTTTGATGTAGTGGGCGACGATGGATACGTTTTTGAAGTCTGCATGGAACAAAGTGCGTTGATGAGTTGACCTGTGCTTCAACAGGGGAAGTCTGTCAGCAAAGGACGAAAATTGGTATTCGAGAACTTGTCCAGGATGACAAAAGATGACTTGGCGAAAAGCACCTCAAGGATCCCACTTCCTTTCTAAGAGCGGACTTGGTGCAGAGTGTTTGAATACTGGCCGGAGGAGAATCCTCTGTCACGGATACAAGCGCATCAGCCCTCTTCACTCCGGGCCTCCTCTCGGAAGATTCGTAACGAACACAGCCCAGGTTATCTGCCTCCGCTCTCAGAAAGTGCTCCGCAAGGATACTCACACTCGAAAAGCAGAGTTATGAATCTCAAGTCAAAACGGGACAGACATGCCACGTCGACTCACCAAGAGCGGCGTCGATCTCGTCCATGACGTACAGAGGCGTGGGCTTGTAGTGATGCAGGGCGAACACCAAGGCGAGGCTGCTTAGGGTCTGCGGAGAAGCACGAACGTCACGTCAGCCACCTGAGCTGGTCTGACGTCATGCGGGTCACTTCACCTTAGGCTTTCGCTTCCTGGTGACCTCCGAAGGGGGAGCGGATAGGCACGCGGATTCACATTGCCCCACATTTTCTGTGGGGGCAGTGAAGATTCTCGCAGACTGTCTCGGATCCCGTCTTCGGAAACAGCATAACTGGATCTGCATTCTCAAACACAGGTCCGTCGATACGAGGCTGAAAGCTACAAGCGTCAATTCCCATTTTGCGATGCTTGCACTACGAATTGCAAACACGACAGTCGACTTTTTCCCTTAAGTCATCCTTGTCCCAGGGGTTCGCTTGCACGCACCTTCTCCCCCCCGGACAGATTGGAGATGTTCTTCCAGCTCTTCTTGGGGGGCCGCACGCTGAACACGATACCCTCCGAGAAGGGGTCCAGCGAGTCCACCAACTCCAACTCTGCATCGCCCCCTAGCGTAATCATCTGAAACGTCGGGGGAGAGACTGGCTTTCAGCCTCGCTCAATTTGTATTGGTTTCCGTGAAACTGAGTTCGAGCCTCATTCATCTTGTACTGTTTTCCCCTGAAGCGAAGTTCCGAAAGTGGCGTCTTCAGCTTAACCACGTGGCGTATGAGAAGACCCGGGGAATTGATTTCTCAGATAACGAGATTTGAAAGTGTGGCCGTTCGCTTGTACCTGCACTGTGACTTGAAAAGCCTTTTAAAGCAGCAACCTTCTCAGAAAAGCAGCAGTTTTCCAAAAGAGGCTGATACTGATGTGCAGTTCCCAGTCAATATACAAGATAGGACCAGGGCACCCAATCGAAGGCTGCCACGTGTCGTCACCTGGTACATCTCCTTGAGCTTCATGGTGATGACGTTGAAGCCCGCCATGAACTCGTCCAGCCGCGTCTTGCGCAGCTCCGTGTGCTCCTTGCGCGCCTCGTCGCGCGCTGACGTCACCGCATCCAGGTCGCGCACGCGCGCCGTGTAGTCGGCCTCCTTCTTGCGGTACCTGTGACAGGAAAGTATGTACTCGATTAGACCACTCAGGGCCTTTGCACATAGAGCGGGTGTTGTTGGTTTCGAGCGACGGTACAGCGGGGGTCGCGGCGGTCCCGTTGCCAGGAAAACACCGTGGGTGTTGTTTCCAATTCGCCGACTCGTACGGTCATACGTCAGCAAAAAGACCGCGGTGTTCCAAATCGTCACCACGCTTTGGAGCGTGGTGACGGTGGTGAAGTTTTGCGATGACACTCTGACCGTCGCACGGGACCACGTTTGCGTGCCGAAGGTACCCCCCGAAGTCGCGTTGGCAATTCGGGCAAAGCAACACCTTCGGTTCTCGGCGAATTGTCCAAAACAACACCCGCTCTGTGTGCAAAGGCCCTCGAAGGAAGAAGAATAGTACGTTCGGCTGATGCTGCCCCTAATGCTGCCCCTCATCATTCGTTTTCTTTCCCCCAGCAAGGTCAGAATACATGAGTGAGTTCCCAGTTCCGAGCTGCGACAAAAAAAGGACACACTGTGAGCCGACCAGTCGTTGCTGCTTTGACTCCTCTGGGCGATTCATGGTAGAGCTCTGCCACGCACTGCAGAAACCCCTTACGCCCGCCAAATCCTCAGAAGAACCGAAAGTCACACGGCCTCAAAGGCCGAGCCTCACTCTGCAATGGACGCCATGTTCGGCTTCATCCCGTTGAGTTCCGCCTCTAGTTTCTGGATGCGCTCGCGCACGTCTTCTTGCGTCTCGGGGGCGGCGTCCTCCGCAGGCGGGGGGGCCAGCAACGCCGCGGCCTCTTCTTCCGACAGATCGAGCCTGTGGAAAAGGAGCGAGGGGCGTCATAAGAACAGGCGGGGAAGAAACCGACTCGACCATCAGTGGAAAGAAGTGCAGTGGAAATATTCAAGCAGAAAGGCGGGAAAAGGTAACGGACTCAACAACCAGAGGAATATTTCGGAGCGGAAGAGCGGACAGAGGGGCGGAGCCGACAGGAACAGGATTCGACAAAAAAGTGCAGAAGAGTAGTAACTTAAAGAGACGGCTCAGAAAGCCCAAAAGTCGCGAGGAAACCCTCCGTCAAGTGCGTATTGCGCTCATCAGGCCTTTTGAGACAGGCTGACAGGCAGCATTGTTGAGTGTCTAGGAAGCGAAGAGCCTGGCTGGTAGGAATTCAAAAATCCATTTTGAAATATCCTAGGAAAACATTCTCTCTCAGTAGAAGTTCAATAATCGGACAACTTTTGAAACACACGTACACGAGCTTAAAACGTGCTCGCACTTCTGATCAGGTTGGGCTTCCGGCGCACGATCACCATCGCTTCTTCGAGCACCTTTTCCTCCTACACAGAGAGATTCCTGATACTTCGAAAACTTTTGAAAGCCCCATACTTACAGTTGCGCATCATGGGATTTGAAGTGCCTCGCGTCCTTAAGCTCCTTCTCGAGCGCTCTACCTTCTTACAGAGACTTTCCAGAAATCAACGTTCCCGCGGCCGAATTTTGAACGCGAAATTCGCGAGCAGAGCATCCTCACGTCGTCCGATGCTGCTCCTGCTTCTTGCGCACGCCAGCGAGCGCCTTCTCGAGCGCCTTGGCCTTCGCGGCCGCGCCCTGCACGAGCACGGCCGCGTCCTCGAGTTGCGTCAGCAGGTCCACCTCCCCCAGCCGGAAGCTCTCCACCACCGCCTTGCACCGCGCGTACTCGCGCTGCAACGACTCCATCTCGCCGCGCTTCGACTCCAACACCTGTGGTCAATGACGTCAGCGGGTTACGTTGGAGAAGCTCCGAAATAGGACAAGAAAGCGAGAGGGTCCGCACGTCTTGACTGTATGGACCCTCGGTTGATTCGACGCGACTTGCTCCAACTGGCGCAACCTCTTGACGACAAGCCGCGTCTACAAGGACTATTTGGCGTCCACCAGTTATACCATCCCACAGCCCAAGGTGAACACCGCAGCTTTCTTCCGGAACCGAGATTCTGTGCTCGTCCTCGTCATTTCATACGCACGTGCATGACGTCAGCAACCGTGTCCCCTTCCTCACCTCCTGCGTCTTCTCGTAGCTGTCCTTGACCTTGAGCGCCTCCTGCTCCAGCCCGCGCAGCTCTGACGTCACCACCTCCATCTGTGACGTCAGCTTGACCCGCTCCTTCTCCGCGTCCTCTGCCGCCTTCGCCAGCCGCTCGCCCGCCTTGGCGTGCGTCTTGATCAGCACTTTGAGGCGGTTGATCTCGGTCGAAGTGCCGTCGATATTCTGCGGATAAAAGAGTGAGGTTCTTTGTTTTTGAACCCGGGGATTAACAATATTCGTGCGTCTTACCAGCACTTCGAGGTGAGTTATGTCGGTAGAAGTCGCGTCGGTCGTCTAAGTTTTGCAGACGGGGTTTTTTAAGCACTCCTTGAGTACGTATGAGTCGACGTACGTGACTGACTTCTGTGCTCTCAGACAGCAATGTCAGCCAGATGAGTCATTCTCGTTCGTCTCTCAATTGCTCATCTCGTCAGAAAAAGGCTGTTGATCGTTTCTGCACGCTTGTGAAGTCCCTGCGTACGACAAACAAACTTATTTGATCGGCTTTTTCAGACTTAACATCCCTTAACGTGCCGCAAATGGACCGCAGAGGACACGAAAACATAATAGTGTACGATCAACCCCTCTGGCATCTTTTCTTCTGTTGGAACGCTTCCATGTTGTACTGTCCACACTCACTTCTGTTGGTGAGATTTCAAGCAACTTGTTCAACGAATAGTAGACTAAAAAGCAACAGTAAGCAACGTGGACAGGGTGGATTCAGAGCAGACAGGAAGCTTCGGTGCCCTAATCGGAGCAAGGCCGTGCCAAACCGGTACGAAAGAGAACCCAGGAAGCGAAAGCCACCATCAGTATGACGTTATCCGCAGTGCTTCGACAGCTCTCTCTCTGCACAATTCAGTAATCTCTTCACAATTCAACACGACGATAGAAAGCCGTCACTCACCGCCTGCAATTTCTCGACCTTCTCCTTCTGTCGCTTGAGCTCGTCCCCACCGGCGTTGTCCATCTGAGACTGGATCTCCTCCGCCTGCAGAGAAAAAGCAGAATCTGTTCAATCTAAACATCCCTGCATTTCTTGGTCGCGAACTACAAGTCGCACTTGCATAGTGACCCCAGGGGACCGCACGTCTTGCTCGGCGACTCTCTTGGAAACCGCCGCAAAAAGATTTGAAATTTAAGCGGCAGTACCCCTTCTCGGCAATGCGCTGCTGCTTTGACCCGCATCATCAACAAAACCCAAGCGTTCCTTCTGACGTACAATACATCATTCTCAAACATATCTCTTCATCCGCTTCGATCCCTATCCTCAAGCAATCCGTGTGCTTCATCTAGAAGCAACACACAGCATTCGGAAATAAGAACAGAGCGCCCACCTTCTTTCGCAGATGGGCGGAGGCCTTCTCAACCTTTGCGAGCGCCTTCTCTTCCGCTGTGACCGCCTGCCCCAGCTGCGTCACCCGCTCTAGTTCTTCTTCGCTTGGGTGCGCAGCCGCCTCGAGGCCCGCCAGTCGCCGCGACAGGTCCGAAAGCTGCGTCCGGAGAGCGTCCAACTGCAACGTCCGAGGAGCGAGAAGGATCTTGCCAGAACGTTTTGGTGAGGTCTGAAAAGCTTGACTAAAAGGTGCGTCATCGTAAAGTCGGGCGCTACGTGTGCACAGCTGTGGGTTCAATCGGAGGTACGATGTGTCCGGTTTGAGGAGCGATGTGTCTGAAAAGGTTTGGGCACCAGAAAACGAACGAATCCCTCGATGTGCAGTGGACAAGGCTCATTTTACTGATGGGTGCGCGTCGACCGAAAAGCTGCAAAAAGCTTTCCAAATTTCTTCGCCAATCAGATGGCTTGGCAGATCCACATGGTAACCCAAGGTACATACCGAAGCAGCATCACAGCTTGAAAAGTACCGTACCTCTTACCTGTCGGTACTGCAAAGGAGGCCAAGTCGGTTTCCGGTCGACGCGCAACTTTAACTCTGAGCCACGTCCTTTGCGAAACAAGAGTATTCGGTCCATTCTGTCACTGCCTCGAACTCACACCAGCACCAGCTCGTATCCGACAGTTGTCCCGACTCACAAGCTCTCCGAACGAAACCTAGAAAGGACAAATCTTACGTCAAGCTTCGCCCCAAGGCAGCCCAATCCGGTTTCTCCGTGCGTTCAGAAGATCCTCTATCCCTCCAAAAGTCCGTCTACAAAACCACCTTTAATAACCGAAACAGGCTCAATCCCTTAAAACCCCTCACCTCGAGCTTCGCCTTGGGCAGCCGCATCTCCAGCTCCGCCAGCTCCCGTTCCGCCCGTTCCGCCGCCGTTCCGGCCGCCTGCCCCCGCGCCCGGAATTCCTCCAGCTGCGCCGTCTTGTCCGCCAGTTGGCGCTCCAACGTCTCGAGCTCGCGGTCCGAAACCCCCAAACCCTTGTCCAGCCGCGAGCCCATTTTGCCGCTCTGGGGTTTGCCGCCGCCGGACATAGTCCCGCTGCTCTCAATCACCTGGGGGTTATGGTTAGGTATGGTAAGGTTTAGGTATGATTTTGAGAATTAGAGCCATGTGTTTAGTTGATAGAATGTAGGTACGGCGGAGGGTTGTGGATGTAGGTGTTGGGAGCGCAGCAAGACATAGTCCCGCTGCTCTCGATTACCCGAGAAGTTTGGCCTTGGGGATTAGGTTCAGGTTTTATACTTGGGTGTAGGTTTTTAAAAACATGTTGCGGATGAGGTGGGGTTGCGAATGTCCTCACTGCACCAAGCAGCCGCCTTCCATAGACTCCGCTGCTTCCGATGATTTGACCAACATAGGAGACGCTTTCCTACATAAGAAGGTGAAGTTGGAAAGCCGACGTGCGTGATGAAGCAAACAAGTCCTGGACATCGTGTCCGCTGCATCCGCTGTCCGCTGCTGTAAGTGCGGATGGGTATCTCCATTTTAATCAGGCTTGACGGGCTCGGGGCGAAAGCTTGCAGGGTTTTGAAAGTTCACGAGTGCGAGAGTGTCGGCCGCCAGTAGCATCCGGCTGCCTTCGACACCTTTCAAGAAGGAGCGGCTTTACCGACGCTTTGAGGAACTTGGAGCTTGAGTACTGCTCTCAAAGAGGAACGCGCTGATTGTCCCTAACCCATGAGCAATTGAACATCTGGCAATCACAGACGAAAGACGTCTGCGAAAAGTAGACAGTGATTCTCAATCAGGTGGGCTTTTCTGGGTCCTGAGACACACCAGGCCTGATCTCGCGGACATGACCATCTCGCGGACATGACCAGCCAAGAGAGTCCCACACAAAGAAACCGCGTTTAAAGCGCTTTCGGTTCCAATGCACCCACCTGCCCCTGCAGCGTGACCACCCGTCGGAAGCGCTTGTCGGGCCCATACGCTATCCGCTGCGCTTGGTCCAAATTGTCCGCGACCAGCGTATTGCGCAGGGCGTACCAGAAGGCGGGCTTCACCCGCTCGGCCGCAAAGGTGATGAGGTCGAAGAGGCGGGGGGCGTGCTCGGGGGTTTGCACCGGGTCGTTCATGGCGGCCTGGAAGTGCTGCTGCTTGTCCTGAAAGGGGTCGGGAAATTGAGGTGAGAAGCCGGGGGTTGAAAAGGGAAAGGGGAGGACTGAGGTTGGGGGTAACTTGAAGCGGATTGGTAGGGAATATAATCCAAGGGTTGGGTCGTTATTCGGGAAGTCGATGTATGCAAGAGGGGTTGGAGTGGGCGGCGAGGCATGGAGACTGTGCGGATCTCTTGGCAGCGCAGAACAGCTACGTGCTTGCCTTGCTTCCGCTGCCAGGACCCTTGAAAGTAGCACCTACAACCGAGACAATCTCGAAAGATGAGAGCTCCACTGAGGAGAAAGGGCAAAGCCTCTGTAAGTCAAAAAGCGATGAGAAAGGCCACTCTATCTGACAAATATCTTACCAGATTGATTGAAAAAAGCAGTGCGAGATGACTAACCAGCGCTATGAAGGTAGCGATGCCCAACTGCTGTTCCTTAAGGATCTTGATGCACGCCTGCGCGGTAGCCGCATTGTCGACCAGAAACGCGTCCAGCTGGGAGCACCCGGTAGAGATGGCCACGTCATACTTGGCTGCGAAGAAAGCAGCACTTCAATATTTCGGCAATCCTTAAGACCCCATCTTGAGTTTGGAGTTTGCGGCTTTCCGGCGTTGCTTCAGACGCGTAGTTGTTGAGTTGGGAACCGCTGACAGAGAGGCTACTTGTTTTCGTCGGATCGAGGGCCTCGGTCAAGCTTCTGGAACGGCCGTTCACTAGCTCAGCTGAAGGCCTTCAAGCAACTATCTCTTTTTATTGCCCTAACTGTAAGGCCCTTGACAAAACGGGTTTCCTGCTCTTGGACCTATCTCTGGTTGTAATGGAAGCTTCATCGAAGCAACATCCTCATTTACGAAGCAGGCAGCATACACATCGTTCCGCCACGCATACTTTCGCCTCTTCAAACATTCGCCAAATTCATACTCGCTCGTGTCGGGCCACTTACGAAGTTCATTTTCTGATATCAGAAACCCAACCCAAATTTTCTCACAATGTTGAACCCACCGTTGATTGCGCCTAGCTCCCCCAACCGGCCGAGGAACCCGGGCAGGCGCCCCTCTCTTTTGGCCGCGGTAAACGCCTGGGAGATTCTGCCCCGGCTCTGCTCCGAGTCGCGAGCGGAGCGCAGCTCGCCGACCCGTCCGCGCAGCATCTGGACCTCGGACGAGACCGCGGCTTCGGACGCTTGGCAAGCCTGGCAAAAAGAACCGGATGCGTCCATAAGGGCCAGTATAGTGCAGATCTTGAGTTATTATAAATTGTAATGATAGGTCGCAAGATCAACTAAAGCTGAAGCGAAACCTTTGATCACGGTGATCAGTCCTGTCAATCGACACACGGTAGTGGTGGACAGTGCGATCGAACAAGGAGCTAGAGGGTCAATCCGCCAAAACACCACCTGCGATACGAAACCGAGCTTCCCAACTAAGCAATGTCCCATAGAATCGTGACTTTCACTAGAAAGCAGAGTCCTGCTTGACGAAAATGCTGATTGCATCAAAGCGCTCGTCATATTATTCTGCAACGAAGTACAAGCAACCATACCTTCTCCTCGTCACGAGCCGCCGTTGCATCGGCCTTTTTCTGCTGCAGGCTGCCCGAGATGGTCCGGATCTCCTTCTCGGTGTCCGCAATGCGCGCCTCCGTTTCCGTCCGAGAGGCAGACGCGTCTGCAAAGGCCTTTTCGGCAGAGGCGTGCTGCAGGGAGAAAACCGGCATCATCGGTGCCAGATCGACTCGACTAGCCTGTAAGCGTGCAACACGTGGCGCAATCGTGCAAGTACTAGGTTAAGCAGACTTCATGATTAGGATAAGCATGCCTTAACTAACGAAGAAGCTAGAACAGGATGACAAACGGACGCATTCCATTGGACGTCCATCAACCAGTTGCATTCGCTGAATCCCTATATTGCCGGATTCAATCCCGGGACGTTTCCACAACGTTCTAAGGGTACATACCCGGCTATCTCGGTCAACATATCTGCGACCTCAAGGGTACAAAGATTTCTGCAGGCTTGCAGAGCAGGAGGATCTGCGACTGGGTAACATGGATGACCCGAACGATAGTCTCCCGGTCCAAAACCGTGTTGACAACGGATATTTAACGGCAAGCCATTGTGATAGGGCATGTTATGCGACATACCTACCCAAGTGCAACACTCCAGCATTGCCTGGGCGTCAAAACGTTTGAACACACATAGGCTCCTCTTACAGTACAGGAGCGCCTTCTGCCACTCCTATACGTATGAGTGACGCTGAATGCGCGCAAACTGGTTCGAGCGACAGGCAGTCTCCTGAGGCATCCCGGTTCCGGAAGGAAATCGCAGTGGGCTATCAAGAAATTTTTCAAACTTATTTAAAAATCATATAAGAATTGGCTCACTTTCTCGACGAGCAGGTTCCGCTCGGCCGTCGCGACGTCCATCCTGGCCTTGGTTTCACTCATGTCCTTCTCGAACGGCTCCAGCTCCCCATGCACCGCCTGCAGCTTTTCACGGTACTGCTCCATCTCGGCTGCAGCGGACGAACGGACAGCAGAATTTGTAGATGGTATCCATTATCGTCCTCGATTAAGCGACCGTGTTGGAGAGGGAAAGACTGGCACACTGGTAAAAGACGGAAGACGTTTTGACGGTCGGTCTGATACAGCGTCGTAATTTCAATGGCTTCGGAAGAGCCTGGATGTGGAGGAACAGGTCTCTCAACATGTAGAAGCAGTTGTTTCAACTGTCCCTACAGGAGAAACGCGAAATCTGACCATTCAACTCTTGTCCTTTCTGTTCCTGCGCTGAGTTGCGCATCAATTGGTTACAATGTATTTGAATATGCTCGCATCATAGGTCTGAGATGCGCCCAGAAAAGGAAGCTCTCCACATGACCTACCTTTGGCTTTCTCCTTGTACTCGTCGAGCAGCTTCTCCTGCGCCGGCAGGTCCGCTACCAGTTGCGCGTGCTCCCCCTCGAGCCGCGGGATGCTTTCCACAGCGTCCGCAGACTCCTTCTCCAGCTCTGCCCGCTTTTGGACGTCCTGAAAGCCAGCAATGAACATATTTCAGCCGGATGCCTCTCTAATAAGGTCGCCGAGACTTCGTGGATGACCTTTTAGAGAGCCAGAACCGTTGTTTCAGACTAGGGACGAAAGACTTCAGACGTTCTTGTATGAAGCACAAGCTTCTCGGTTCGAGGGCACTTCTAAAAAGTGGTCTGATTGCTGACCTTCGCGCGGGCAAGAGCTTACTGTCGGCTGGCGCAGAATGGTCAGCACCTACGGGCGAGCAACCCATCGCCATCGGGGCAAGTGCTTCTACGTAAGATATGTGGGCGCGGAGCGCACCTTTTTGGCTTTCTGGTCGAGCTTCTTCAGCTTCTCCTTGAGGTGCTTCAGATCCTCGCGGAGTTTGACGTCCTTGCGCTCGAACTCGGCGAACTGCTCCTTGGCGCTGTCCAGCTCCTTCTCGATTTTCTGCACGAGGACAGAGAAGAAACTACACGTCAGCAGACGAAAACGATAGCAATAGACGCGCTGCGGATGTTGAAAAGAGCAGGATTGGAGCTCACGGGGTGGTTGATAATTCTTTCACATACAAACGCATACACCAAAGGCATCGCTCACGAACTAGGATGGGGGACCGAGAGGTAGGACGAGGTCAACGAACGGGAAGGATGACGTTGCAGAGGGCTGGGAAGCAAGACTATGGTGGGACCCCCCGCCTTTTGAGGGGCGGCTCGAAGGAACAGCAGTCTGAAGTCTAATACCAATTGCCGGTCTGAATATGTTACTCCATACGTGATACCACCGGAAACTTGGCAGCTTATGTCGACGCCAGATTTAGCACCGTTTGGCAGTTTCGGAACTCGAAATACAGGACGATAGACGATTCAATATTCGTTGGTGACCTTTCACCGCAATTGGTAAGGGGGCCACGTTTGACGAACAGCGTGACGTTGTTTCTGGTCCAAGAACGAAAGTTTCAAAGGTCGGAACCACCATAAGGGAACGGATGCTGACCTCGAAGGCCTTCCGGTGGACGGTAAACTCCTTCTCCAGTACCTTGGCCTGCGCTTCGTCGTCGGCCCGCTTGGCGCTGTAGCGAAAGAAGTCGAAAATGCATCACTTTGGAGCTTGCCGTAGGGAAGGACGAGCGCAGATGCTGAACAATTACGTGCTAGTCCTTTGAATAGTGCGTATGCCGCAGATTCAACTCCCAATTCCCACTCGCAGACGTGTCGATCGTTGGGGGCCCTCTGCTCCTATCGCCTCATAAGAATGTAACGCTTGGGAAAACGCTGAGAGGAGCAGTGAACTCTCGAACTCGGTACACGACACGACGTCTTTTGCAGCGCTACCTGCCGGCTTCGGCACTAATTGCTCCAAGAATCAGGTTAGGGATGGGTACTCTGAACGAGGTCCTTTCTCAGCTTACAAAATTGCATAGATCAGCATGGCGTTCAATTCATTTTACCATGTTTCTCGACAGCATAACCACAAGAATCACGCTCACCGTTCCTCCTCGAGCTTCTTCTCAAGTGCGGCCTGGTTGGCCTTATTGGTCACGAGCGCGCGCTCGTTCTCCTCCAGGCACAGCTGCAGGTCGATTACCTTAGCCTGGAGCAGCTCCGACTCCTTCCGGATGAACAGCTCCGCCTCAGTCTTGGCGCCCTGCAAGAAGAAAAACGTTAGTATCAGAACGTGTCCCACCGACAAAGGAATCAGTACTAGCACCCAACAGGACGACTTTGAAGCCACGAGTTCTTGTATGGCAGCCCAAAATCTGCACAAGCTAGTCAACTTCGACGAGACCGCGAATTTGTAACGGCAAATGAGGAGGGGTGCTCTTGATAATGTCGAATAGAGACAACAACCGCGAGGTGAGCCTGTCCAAAGCCTGACGCTTTCCATGATCTGCTTCCTGTCTGCTTCGAGGTTCGCTCAAAGCTGGTACCAGTCTCCTTGCAAAGGAGCCTGCTGATTTTCCTCATGGGGTGACTTCCAGAGCTCAGACTTACCTCGAGGCTGGACATCTGCTTCTCCGCAATCTTGACATGCTGGAGCTTCCCTGTGCGCTCCTCGCTCAGTTGCTCGACCCTGCAGAGACAGATGCCTTAGAGCTTCGATCGACCAGCTCGTGATCCGAACAGAGACGACGAAACGAACTCTCACAACCACACCTGACGGCAAGCTCGTTTTGAAGCGACGTGGAACTTCTATATTCGAGACAAACAGGCACGGGATTTTTCAAGGAATATGATATCAAATTTGAGTAGGACCACCGGTGAGGTACAAGAATGCACCAACACGCCAGCACAGCTCAACCGGCTGTCTAATCTCAAAGCGGTCAATCTGCAGAACCGGACTCAAATCTTTTCGGAGACAGGCCATCAGACTTCTTAGTTCAGCCGTTGTGTGACTGCATCAGAACATACTTGCAAGTGCAACCCTTTGAAACCCCGCTCCACCAAAACGAATCCAAAGCCAGGATCCTTGCTCACTTTTGGCTGGCCTGGTCGATGCGCTCGTTGTAGTGGTCGCAGCCGATGATGTCTGAGAGGTACTCGAGGAGGCCCTCGTCGTGGGGGCCTTGCGCCTTGGGCTTCATCATGGCAATCTGCTCCACCTCGCCCTGAGCAGCAACACACGCCTCAGAAACAGGGCCTTGAAAGCGGCGCTCACCTGGAGCTTGCGACTGTGCATACCATGAGTCTAGCACAGGAAGGCTCTTCGTGAAGCAATTACTTCAGCAAGTGGATGGTTGACCTCTGGTGGAAAGCCCTGGATGCGGGTAGCGAATCGAAGCAGCGAACGGCTTGACTGGGACTATTTGCTTGACGCAGCCTGATACATGTCATTCTGCTAAATACACCTCAGCCACTGCCAATCGCAACTCAGCCACCGCCCATGTCAAGTTGGTATGGGCACAAACCTTGAAAGTTTGCAATTCACTGAAAGAGAGCACAGCACCCCACCTGGAGGATCAGGAAGCGGTTGTTGTCAAGGTCGATGCCCTTCCCTTTGAGCAGTTCCGTGACCTCTGTGAACGTGCTGTTCCTGCCGTTGATCATGTACTTAGAACTGTTGTCCCGGTTGGCGCGCCTAGTTACCACGAGCTCAGTCCCCGGCACGGGCTCTGAGTTCTCATCATCCTGCACGTCGATCATTGAACAGAGTATGTCATGTCTATCTGGTTAGTTCGAACCTTCTTCTCTATGAACGGAAAGTTCTGTACAGTGGATGGTCGCTGGGGTCCCTCCCCCGGAGAAGGACGTATTCAAAGATTGCCCAGGGCTTGCGTGTAGATATCATTGTTCAATGGCCTCCAAAGTAATTCTGCCCTACGAGAGGCATGACCAGCTTTGATCATGTCTGAAGGTCCAGCAACTTTGGAGACACACTGGTCTGGAAAGAATGGATCGCTTACCAAGTCAACGATCATCTGGAAGTATACCGAGACCTCTGCATAAGGCAGGTTCTGATGGTTTGTCGAGTTGTGGATCAGCTCCGAGACTTTGTTGAGCCGTAGCTGCAGACATGGGGGGGCAACATTTTCTGTCCGATCATTGTGCCTCATCAGTGTTGGCGATGATAAACGATACTTGCAACGCTAGCTATGGGAGCCTTTACACTCCAAACTCCACAGCGGGCAGAATCTTGAATGACGAAACTGTGTGAGCATTCTTGACCCACATTACCACTCTGCTAATCAGATGTGCACCATTAATCTACCACCATGAACTCAAGATGTGCTTGCGAAAAGCCCTTGGGGAGAGGCAACGCAGGGAAAACTTTCTGGCTGCCACGGTAAGGTTTCAGCGGACATACCTGCTTTGCCTTCTTCCCAAAAACAAAGAGCATGGCGTCGATGACGTTCGACTTCCCGCTCCCATTTGGACCAACAACAGAAGAGAAGCACTGCAGGAGTACAGGCGCTACATAAGCGGCGACCTTGGGGGAGAAAGAGCAGAAAAAAGAAGGAATCGTGGCAGAAGATTGCTCTATCAGAGCTTTCGTAAGTCCGTTGCGAGACTGCCACCACATTATGCAGAGGAGGTTCTAGCAGAGAACTTGCAGTCCATTCACCAAGATCTTCTAGACGAGTTGGTCACAGTCACACGGTTTTGCTACTGGCAGTGCCATGCAATCTTGGATTCTTAGATTTGCAAATGCTGAGGCTTCCTATCGTCGGGTAATCGTTGAGGATTCTCCAGGTCCACCAGGTGTCGCTCTTGAATGACAGCATTCCTTTGGCTGTAGACTGGGCATCACACTCACACCCTTCATAGCAGAAAGCAAGCCCATTTTACGATCAATTGATCTACAACAGCGTGGGCTGCACGTTGGCCCCTTCCAGCAAGACTGAAAGGCAGAGGACTTCCAAAGGTCTCCGCATTCCAAACAGTGTTTGGCTGTTACCTTCGTTTGGATATGCAACGGCGACCAACTACATTACTCATGAAACGAGCCAGTCTTACCTTGTGAAAGGGGCCTATGGATTTTGTGCCGGCATAGGACTTGAAGTTCACAAGCTCCATGCGTGTGATTACTAGCCTGGGGACCTGCGACTGCCGCCCTTCGCCTGCCCCAGGGGAAGTTACCATCTCCCGGCCCATACTTCTTATATGGAAGGAACCCACAGTTTACCAAGTGAGCTCCTCCAACTTTCAGCAGTTCTTTTTTAACAAGACGCCTGGTCAGCAGCAGAGCGACTCTAATCTGGCCCCTGACAAGAGTTGATGTGCACGCCTCCTTGATCGCACGGTACTCAGGACCAGAACTTCCGCAGGCGATCCCTCCAATTGCCCGTTACCCAGCGTCACCCAGCTTGCCCAATGCATTCAGTTGTGAGCGCCCCAGCTTCTCCTCTTTCTGAATAGCTGGCCGTATCGAAAAAGCGTCCTCAGAAGCAGCACTGGCAGAAGCACAAATTTGGCCACCCTTCTTTCTTGTTCGTAAAAAACAGCGGGAAGTCGAAACCTCATCTGAGCGATACTGACCGTCCGATTGGGTTTATCGCTGTCCATTGGAGCGACTGTCCTGAGCGGACCTCTATTGCGAAGGTCGCCGCGACAAATCTGTGCCATGGACATTTGTGTTGCAACACAAATGTCCAGCACGTAGGTAGGTACCAGAGAAGCTTCACTTATAAGCTTAACTTCACCATTTTCATGGATTGATCAGTGCATGGTTTTGTTTGTTGGCAGCTTCTGTTTTGTACCTACCGTACGGGACCCTATACCGGCTCACCTTATTTTTTGAGCGTTTATCTGCAATGCTGTGATCAAATCTGAACCAATTTGCGATCAGTTTTCGCCGCATATCCTCTTTTTCTAAACCTCATCTAGGGCTGCAAACGGATTAAAATTTGGCCAAGAGGAGGTCCTTGCAGCCCTGAAAACCTTTGTTTTTGGTCATAAAATGCAAAACGACTATAGGTATCGGCGATCGGCGTAGACTGGAACAAGATAACAAACAAATTGATCCACTTCTGGGTCAGCTCGATCCACTTCTGGACCCGATTCGGTTCTGGGGCTCGTACGGTAGATTCGGAGAGATGCTTTGTTTCTACTTGGAAGATCAGGAGCAGCTGTTGTCCCGCTAGAAAGGACGGGCTCACGGCCAGGTTTGTGCAGCTTTGCACAGGACAATCAGCGCGCACAGGTCTTGCCCTTGTTTCGTGATGCAATCGCTTTACAAATTACAGTTAGAAACACGATAGGTCGCTACTATTGCACATTTTCTAGGTTTTGCAAGAAACTTCTCTACGATCACAAGGAGAATGATGGTTCAAAAGAACTCCGAAGCTTGTATAGCTGATACGAAGGGACTAGGACGGGCTACGGATGAATGTTCTGAGCTTGTGGAGGATTGATGGCGGCAGGCATTTGCAGCATTGGCTTGAATCAGTCACTTGGCGGGCGAGTGGCCTCCTAGCTAGTGCCCAGCTCCCTTCCTGGCATTGCTTCCACTTCTGTCTGACAAGCTTGTCAAGCCCTTCATTGACCTTGAAGCGAGCACTGCCCTCATGGCAATCACTCACGAACCTTTAATCACGTCTTGGGAATGCTGAAGCTCCCATTTGTTTGGTGCTCTAGCCGCCTTATCCTGACTCTGTACATAGTTCTCTGCAAATATGGGACAAGTTGGATCAAGGAGCAACCACGGTCCTGCTTCCTCGCACCACGTCAACTCGACAGCAGAGCAGGAAAAGCTGACGCGCAATTCGAAGGATTCAGAGAAGCCAGTGCTTTATTCTGAAGGTGTAGTGTGGCAAAACTACGAGCTCGACTTGGAAGGGACGACCAGGCTGGCTTGGCATATTAGGTCTGCGTCTGTTGAGTATGGCCAGGATCTGAGTGGCGGCTTGGCATTGGGCTTGGTAGGAGAAATCCTGATGAAAGGAGCAATCGCTTACAGATTCATGTCAGAAAAGGCTTCAGTGCGAGAAAGTGGTGGGGACGTGGATGTGGAGGGCCGGGTCTATGTGCAGGACCTTGCGTCGGGGCTGCAACTGAGGGGCGAGGCGATGGTGAGGGTGTGACTTGCTGAGCAGAGCCAATCCAATCCACCTTGGATTAGTTGCATAGTCTCTCCTTGAATGGCTGGAAGCTTTTCGCTTTTGACCACCATGACAAGTCCTTTTTCTGGACATCACTTTGGCAAGCAAGATGTTCGAAATGAAGGCAAATCAGTGACATATTCCATGCCTACTTCTGATACCTGAGCCTAGCCTTGCATAACCTTAGTGTCAGGTCAGGTTCTAACTTGATGTCACCTGCTTTGTGTGGCACCTGTGTAGACTTGGAGCCCTGAAAGCCAGACACTGCGTCTGCATGGCGGTGTCGCCGCTTGTCGCGGTTCGAGTTTCTGGCTTCGGGGCCCCGCCCTCAATCTTGTTTCGAGTGTCTCAGCAGCACCACGGAGAAAGCAAGGGCAGAGCTCTAACTTCCTCCAGCCAGCAAAGCAGCCGCACAAGAGCTCGGCTTTTCTTGGTCTGGTTGCTCCTAAAGGGTGGTCTGGGTGTTTGAATGTAGAGGGGCCTGCTCATGCATGGATTGTGTCCCCATCGACAATAATCGGCGGCAGGCAAGCAGCACAGAAGGAAGCGCGTCGTATAGTGAGCAAGCTTGTTGCTGCCCCTATGGTTGAATCGCGGCCATGGACAAGTAAGATTGAGAAGCCAATTTGCGCGCCACCATCTGATAGAAACGGAGCTTTGCTGCCGGGAAAGCCGTCTCCTATAGGAAGGGATAATGAGAGGAGATCGGCATCGTACAAGCGTAGCCGGCAAGGTAGGGAAAACATAGAGATTCAGATCGAAGTAAGCGATGGGTTGACTTGGGACCTAGCGACTGATGCTCTGGCATCGGATGGCAACATTTCGGTATGGTGTGACAAAGTTTTTGATCGTCCGAGGTGACTGTCGGGAGAGTCCAAAATGAAGCGCCAATATGAGCCCATTACCGGAGATTTGTTCCAGTGAATACGTGCTTCCTTATCAAACCGTCATGTACACGCAAGAGCACGCCAATTGCAAACACAAACCCAAATGGGCGACACGAATCGGACAAGTCCGATCATTTTGTACACTTTTATGCATGTGGAAAGGCACCTGCCGAGACAATTCGATCACATACTGAATTCAGCAGGCAATTTCTAATGAGTTATAAGTGTCAACAATGTGAGCTGCCATTTTACACGTAGTCCAGATTGCATCATTGGTCGAAGATTAGTCGAATCGAACTTGCAGCTAGTAGCTAGTTCAGATCGAGCATGGGAAAATTGCAGGCCGGCCGGCAGCTGCCGCAGCTGCCTGCAATTTTCCCATGGGCATATGGCTGCCCGCAGTGCGCATGCTGGCTGGCACATGGCGAGCTCCTCGACTTAACCATAAGATCTAACTTAAGCTCGATCGTATACTCGATCCGCACTGCATGATCCATTGATCCTACGAACTTATCGGCTTAATTATAGCTTGCTCAAGCACCGGCCGCGCCTGCATTTATCATACTAGCTAAAGTCATGCCAATATATGGGCGTATATACCGTCAGTACATATCTGCCCGGGCCGCCCAGTCAAATGTCATGAAACATCATGAGATCTCGTCAATGAGTCCTGGGTCATACGCGGCGGCGCATGCAGTGCAACAGCATATGCAACAACGCCCGGCCGGCCCGGGTATGGGCCGCGGCGGCCCGTACCCGCCGGGCGGCCGTCCGGCCAACAGTCCAACGGTTTGACACAGCGAGCCAGTGGAAGTAAAACTAATTGTATTCTCAATATGTCAATGCTGCCATGCAGTTATGATACTCAGCAAGTTGCAATTACATTTGGGCTTGGACCAGGCGGCCAACAGCCGATGGTCTTTTTTCACCAGTGCCGATCAACCCCAGTAAAGAAAACATTCGTTGAGAACCTCAACAATGTTGACTCCGGATCGAAACATCAACATCATTTGAAAGGAGGAGAAAAACGGTAGGATCCTGTAATGAAACCATGTCCACAGCGAATTGCGAGAGAAGTTGATGTAAGAACCTGGACGCGGCTTTTTTCCAAGTATGTCAAATCACCGTCCATCCGGTTTCCTACACAGGTCCTACAAAGGGCGCTTGACTCCTCAACCGAGTCGATTGTCCAACGCATCCACCTTGTCCGCCCTTCTATACGAAACCACCCAATTTCTAGGCTGTACCTGTTACCAACAAAGCGTACCATACCTGATGGCTTTACAGTTCCTTGCGGGACACAATCCGTGTTGAGGTACATGAAGTGCATATCTTTGCCGCCCTTCTATCGCCCTTCCACTCTGGAGCTGGCCCCCCCTGGAACAAGTGGAGGCAATCGCTTACAAAAGTGGACTTGAACACACAAGCAGTTTGTTCATCGAAGTAAGAGCCACATACAACCTGGGTGTCAAATCGTATCACTTCGTCAGCGAGACACGTGTCTGATTCCTTCCAAGAGGGCGGTGCTACACTTTTCTTGCCGTAGGCCAAGACGTCAGGCGTCAGGCAACTTTCCGGCATTCCGCATAAGCGGGCTTGCTTTTCGTGGTCAGTACGTAACTTCCAAGTGTCAACGTGCTTTTGTAGACGGTGCACCAATCGAGAAAACAGAAAAGGAGGACGTTCGGACACACCTTTCGACGACGTAGAAAAAGAGAAAAAGAGGACGTTCGGACGCACCTTTCGAGGAGGCCCCTTTGAGAAG
The DNA here is from genome assembly GCA_000708835.1 of Klebsormidium nitens. Taxonomy (NCBI): domain Eukaryota; kingdom Viridiplantae; phylum Streptophyta; class Klebsormidiophyceae; order Klebsormidiales; family Klebsormidiaceae; genus Klebsormidium; species Klebsormidium nitens. The sequence goes on along the minus strand of DF237360.1, from coordinate 54,577 downwards.
CGAAGTGGACTCTGCTTCCTCAACGTCCCCTCTGGGCGGCTTAGGGGTCTCCGACTTCTTGGGAGGAGTCATCGATTGCTGCACAAGGAGACAGCATGAATGGTTCAAACATGGCGGCCAGTGTTAGGATGGTAATAATCTACGTTCACCTGTCTCCCAGTTTTCCTAAGTTTCGCCTCGTTCAAAAATTACGGGCTCAGACACTACTTGCAACAAGCTCTACTCTAACAGTGAGAATCGTCGCCAACTACAGATGACCGTTTGGTTCGCAATCAAACGGTAAAAATTTGCAGGTTTCGGGCCGACTTTTTGGCACAATCCGGATTTCGCTTCTTTCCATTAAGCGCCGTACGATGAGTGCATGCTCCCGGCCTCTGCGCGTGCACGGCTGCAATGCATCCGGCAAACGTAGCGAAGTCGTGAAGATTTCGGACACTGCGAACCCGAATGCGAACCCAAACCAGAACCGGATTCATCCGAGTAGCCGGATCCGAAAACGGTTGATCGGAATCTGCACGGCTGCAGAACGCATTTGGCAAACAGTCGCAACATTGTGCGGGTTTCGGACTCTCCATTGCGCACACCCTATGGTGGCCCTACCAAAAAGACGGAAACGAAGCCGAGACACATGTTGTTTCCGATTGGGAAATACAAATGCCGCCTTGTTCGATTAGGAGTCGGGTACCAATTCTCCGGTCGGCAGAGCAAAAGCAACGGAATACATTATGTTTACGGATTGATGTTTCTGGAACTGCTCAAAGCTCCATCCCAAGATTCATATCAAAGGTCTGGGGCGAAGTGCTCGGGAACAGAGATGTTGACTTTTCAGTGACGCCTGGTCGACAGCCGAAGCGCTCTAACGACTTGCCAAGAGCGTCAGCCTTAAACCAAGCCGTATGATCTGATACAGCTCTCGAGCTACAATGTCTACTTTTGTCGAGGAGCTCCTTGGCAAAAACTACTGGTGCAGCATGGAGAGAAGAGCTCTGGTTGACTGTACATTGAAGTAGGACACTGCCGACTCGGTTCGTTAGAGTACCGGACCTCTTGCGAACGTATTGGGTAGGCAGACCTGAATGCGCTTGCGTGCTCACGTATCGCGCAACCCCAAGGAGGACAAAAATTAGACTTCTGATTTCGGACCGGACTAGATAGCACCCCCTTGCCATTGCTTGCTCAAGTATTGTGCAAACCCAGGGGGAGGAAAGAAGAAAATTTCTGGCAGTCCTACGAGACCGATACCGTACCTGGTATAGCACCCCCCCGCCGATGCACACGAGCAGCATGCACACCCCGAATGTGCCCGCGTGCTTGCTCCACACGGTGACGTTGATGAGCACCGTCAGCAGCTTGTTCGTGACCCCGACCACCGTGAACGACGTCGCGGAGAGCGCCTGGCGGCACGAGAAGCCGAAGAAGCTGATGGCCAGCCCGAAGATGCACGAGAGCACGACGGGGCCGTACGACCCGAGCGTCAGGTACTTGGCGCCCTCCATCTGCACAAGGAAAATTGGGTCTTGAAATCTGTCAATTGGGCTTCAAGAATTACAAGTTTGTGACAGTTCACAGATGCACGCGAGCACGACGGGGCCGTACGACGCGAGAGTGAGGTACTTGGCGCCTTCCATCTGCAAGTAAAGGATTGGATATGTCAGGATTTGTCGATTTAGGGTCTAAAGAACACGATTTTCTGGCAGCATGACAATGCACGAGAGCACGACCGAGCCGTACGACGAGAGCGTCAGGTACTTGGCGCCTTCCATCTGCAAAGAGGAGATTGAAAATTTAAGGTTTTGTCGAATCAAAGTCTGAGAAATACAATGTCCTGCCAGCATGCAGATGCACGAGAGCACGAGCGGGCCGTATGATGCAAGTGTCAGGTACTTGGCTTCCTTTAAGTATAGAGTAGGATATTGAAAGTCTAATATCTCCTTGATGCAGGGTTGAGGACAGGATTTTTGCCGCTCGATATTGCAAGAGAACAAGACAGGGCCCTACAACGCGAGTGTCAATAATTGGCGCCTTTCATCTGTAAAGTAGGAGATCGGGGGGTATGAAGTTCGCTAATCTACGGTATAAGCAAGAATTCTTGCCAGTCGGACATTGCACGTAAAGAAGACAGGGCCATGTGACACGAGCGTCAAATACTTGGTACCTTCCATCTGCATAGTAGGAAATGGGGATCAGATATTTCGTCAATTCAGGGGATCGACAAGCTTCCTGCCAGTCGACAATTGCACGAAAGGAAGACGGGGCCATACGAACAGAGCGTCAGGCACTTGGCGTCTTCTATCCGTATGGTAGGAGTTGAGTATTATCGACATCGTCGATGAGGAATTGAAAGAGGGGAGATCCTGCCAGCCCCGTCGGAACAAAAGACGTCAAGAAGAAGTGCCAGAAGATTGACGAGCAACTGACGGATTGAGTAAGAACTTGTTCATTCACATTCCATTGGGAAAGGGCGGTCCGGACCGAGGCACTGGGGAACACACTGGGGGTCTTGTTCGAGACCACGGAATAGGCGTGAGATGAAGGATCTACGGGTGGAGTTATCTTCACGGCGAAAAAGCAAGTGCGTCTCTGCACGAGTGTACGTGTAAGGCTCACCTGGATGCTTGCAGACAGGTCGCTCATATTCGTTTGCTCGGAGGTACTCGGTTGGAACAACTGCATAAAGGAGGGCCCGATATCAGACGTACGCAGGAGTTGCTCATGTTTTCTAGATCCCGATCAATGACTCTTTCACCAGCTTCATGGCGTCGACAACTCCGCCAGCGAAGCTCGGAAACTCCCACAGCTTATGAAAGATACTGGGTAATATCTGGTGAAGGAGATAATTGCCTATGGAGGCAGGCAATTAGCTAAAAGAAACGGAGATCTGGAAAGGAATGTTCCACCCCGACCGCAGCTGCTAACAGATGCTCTGAATACTTGCAGCACGAGAATGGTCGAGAAGAACGAAACAAACGAACGAAATCGGTGTCCCTGACAGACTCTTGCAGCTCAGATTAGCCAAGGCCGGATTCCCTTGTTGCCCCTTCGTTGCCGAGGGCCAAGAAAAACGACGACGTCTTGAAACCTGAAGCGACTGCTTACGACAACTGCCTCTGTCAGCGCCTTAATCAGCTATGTACTGAAGCTAGGGGTTGCGTGGCAGTCATTTTGAAAGGAGACGTAATCGTTACGGCTAAACCAGCAGACAGCGAAGTTGGAGAAGCTTGTAGTGTCACTGCACCATCTGCGATCCTCTCCTTCCTCTTGCACTTTTTGAGAGAAGATCCCCCAGAAGTATGGAGAGCGGAATGGTACAATGAAGCCTCACCTCTGCAATTCCAAAGCCCTCTCCTGTGATGAAGATGAAGATGGGGGACAGGAGCAGCGCGAAAATGTTGTTGTAGTAGACGAGGCCCCACGTCTTGAGCCCGATGGTGCTCACTACGTGCTTGATGTAGACCATCTCAGTTGTGATGGTAATCAAATAGAAGGTCGCCTGTTGAAAGATCGAGACCCCGCTTCTAAGTCCCGAGCATTGATGGTGGCGGACTCAGTCCCGGCGTGCATTTCCATTGGAGGAAGTGTGGTTGATGAGGCCAAGTCGACATGATGGTGGTCATAAAAAGGTCGCCAAAGAAGAACCATGATTTGACAAAGGATGGTTCAGCATGCAGAGCCTAGCATCGGCCACTATTGAGTTCTCGAACAGGCTCTGGAGCTCTACTGGTGCTCAAAACGTGTTTGTAACGGACTGTATCAGTCATGATAAAAGTGATTTGGTAGCCAGACAACATTGTTTTTGCGCGATGCTTATGGATTCCCGATACTTTGGCAAACGAAAAAGGAGCAAACCTTTTCTCATCGGTGACTGCTGCCAGATCGCATTTTGAAAAATGGGAGCTGTCTGTGAGCTAAGCACGTTCTTTCTCTGCTTCACGGTGCTGGTAAGTACGATCCAATGAGCAAACGGTGATCGATTTTGACGATCCAATGAGCAACGGTGATCGATTTTGAGACAAGGAAGGATTCTAGTGCGCGGATATATTCCAAACGGCTGTGTCTTGGGGTAGGCTTCCGAGCTCGTAAATTTCGGACAACCAACAATGACTTTGAGCTCGTGGATTCTGACAACCAAAAATCTCTTCCAAGACCAAATCATAGCCCAGTTCCACCAGACAGAATCGCTTCGAAAAGGGGCAGTCTAGATGATCAGATTGGGACTGAAAGGAGGGTGCGGTTTTGATTTTTTCAAAGGCTGGAGTCTGGTTGTTTTTGGTGCAGTGCCATCGGACCTTGTTGCAAGCAGCCCATTCAGCTCAATAAACCATATTCTGACACGAGCACAAGCCTGCTAAACTCTAACCCGATAACAAGAGCAAGGGGCGCAATCCGATCTGTCCCGTACGAAAAGCGAACCAAGCGGGAATCAAGCAGTTTGTGAATGGTCAAGGACAAACTCACCCAGCTGTAAGCAGCGATACTGATCTCAAAGTCGGTTGCAACATACCTGCGGGGAAGAGGGGAACTGGATCAGCTGACCCTCCCCATTGATGTTTACGTCATTGTACTGTGCTGAGCAGCTAACTTAGATGTAACAGTAGCCAAGATTGTATTCCTACTGCTTTCTACAGAAATAGTGACCTTGGTCCTCCCAGATCAGCGGACAAGCTGTCCTTTCTGAGCTGTAAAGCATACCAGCTCGTGCTTTTGGCCTAGCCAACACTCGGGGGTGAAGTTTTAAAGCTTGATGACAGGCCCGTTCACTGAGCACAGTCTTGGACACTGCCAGCAGATTCCTTAGATAGCGCAGAGCAGTACTGGGGTAAAAAGGGCAAAGAAAGGCCGAGAAATCAAAGGTACCAACCACTAGGATAGGCCTCTCAAGAGTGGGAATTCCACAATTCCAGCAACCTGGTTTGTTCTTGCGGAAAAACCAACCAACCAAACTCGAGTTATCGCATCAATCCTGCTTATATGATGGGTACATTGCTGTGCCAAGAACAGGAAAACTTTGTTCTATGCAGCATGCCCGATCAGAAATCTGCAAATCTCAAAGTGGAAGGTTACACCTTGTCCCACTGCTTGTTCAGCTCAAGCACTGCTGAAAGGTTCTTAACCTCACCCAACAGCCCCCAGGAGGATGATAACCAAGGAGACAAACGTTGCATTTGACGGCCACGGCCGCTTCATGAACAACGAGTCTGCGATAGCAACTAGGAGCGGGGTCGATGACCGGAAGATGATGAAAGTGTCAACCTGGAAAAACGCAAATGGATTTGATGTGACACGAAGACCCACCAATGAAAATCTGATGGGGTGACAACAAAAGAAAGGATCGTTATGGGAGTGGCAACAAAGACTAGATTGAGCTCGTGAGGTGGGGATACAGGCAGCGTTAGAGTGAGCAGTGATCTGCAGCGCAGGTGTCGACCAATGTTTTATTTGCTTGTACTCTTACTGCACATGCTTGGCTATCTGTGGCAAGACAATTAGTTTGTCAATTATTCAGGGTTTTCATTCCTGTCTGATATTTCAGCAAAGTGAGGAGTGACAGAAGGTGAGTCAGAAAGCTTTCAAGTAAAGAGGTGCCTTCGTTCTGAACACGAAACCTTAAACGAAAGAGACATGAGCTCACTCATAGGTCACCAATGTCCAAGGCAATCAGATGAATGGGGATCTATCGGTGCATTATGCATCATAATCGAGATCTCAGTAAATAGATCCTGAGCTGACCAAGATGAGAGTTCAATTAGGGTTGTGAATAAAGTCATGGTGCGCACTTATGCTCATTCAGCTGACTTATAAGTTGACATTTCTTCAGGATCCACATATCGGCCTGAAAGGTGATCCCTTCGAATTAAATGCTTCCTACAAACCCCAACGCTTTGTTACTTGAAGGAACCCTCTGATCACATTCCAATCAATTCCGCAGATCTTGAGGCGGCAAAGGGGCTTACATTAGCGTAATGCAGGACCTTCATGTTGGAGAAGACCGCCAGGAAGAAGACGAGCGCAGAAGGGAAAAAAGCCTTCAGCTTGTCCCACTGTAGCGGGTCGTGCTCCAAGATCTTGAACTTCCCAAGAAAGTACACGGCAAGGACCGACACCAGGTACTGAATCATGGCCAGGAGGCCGGGGAATGGAAACACGCTGACGGCATACTTGTTTATGATTGATAGCAGACTCGATGTGAGAGCATACCCTACAGTAATGGCCACTACTGATGCCACTACCGGCTCCTTGGGCTTCGAATTGCTCTCCATTGTGCTGGCTTCGAAGAAGCAAGCTCAAATCCTGGATTTGCTTATGGATCACACTAGATCAGAGCAAAGCTTAACCTGCATTGCCTACGTGCGAGCTCCTAGGTGCAACTAGCAAGATTCCGACACAATGATCCTTCTCCTCGAGTCCCTACCGCCCGTTTCTGTCTCTGGTTCTTAAATCAATCTGAATCATCCACCATTCTGCAGGCCCGCTCCCCTGATCGCAGAAGGAATCTTCTTAAAAAGGATATTACGTTTAATGAAGAAAGGCGGCCCTCCCCAGAAGCTAGAGAGGACTCTGGCAAGTTTCAACCGTCGTCAAAAACAAATTCTCGAAGGGGACAGGGAGGGGACACAGTGACAGGGCACTCTATAGAGTCTGCTGCAGATCTGCAAATTGCAGACGGCAGGCGCCATGATTGAATGAATGCTTGCAAGCTCGCTGACGTCAACCCTCAGGCCCAGGCCCAGGGCGGCCCGGTCTTGAACGGACGTACGCGCCGGCCCCGGCACAAACGAGCATAGTGCGCGAGCTGCGCGCGGATGACCCCATGTCACCTACTCCATGCTGACTTTAATTTCCAGCTCAATCTACGGTAGTTCACGAGGATTGTGGGCGCATCTTCCTCATGCTGCAGTGCCATGCAGTTTGAAGTTGTTGAAAGCAAGAGCGCCTTTCATCGTGACCTCGGGCAATCTCTCACCTCGAATCCACCTCTGAAGCCTGCGGTGTGTTCTCAGGCAGGAGGTTTATCCAGAACAGAGGCTGAAAGCTGTGATTATCCTATCAGCCGGCAAACTCTCTTCTGTGTTTTGAAACAAGTCCATCGTAGGCGGAATAGTTGGTGAAGCTATATACTGCACCGACGTCAGAAAACGATGGGGGCACTGATATCAAGACTATGGTTCTTTTGGTTCCCAGCAAAGGAGTACAAGATTGTCGTGGTTGGATTGGACAACGCAGGTAAGTTTTGTACCGTATCTTTCGTGTTATTGCATGCTCCTTTGCGGAAGGTGACTAACTGATCCGCATCAGGCTTTCTGATGATTGAACAAGGTGTGCTGGTGCAGTCGCTGCTCGATGCCCCCGTCAGAAGGTTAGAGATGAGGACATAGTCTTCAAGGAATAGTTATGTTGAGCTCAATTCGTACTAAAGATAAAGCTAACTTTAAAAGGTAAACCTAAACATCTAACTGCTTCATAATCCTGCCCACCCTGAACCCCCTCACTAACCCCACCCTTTCTAGTGTTGAGCCTAATAACCAGATTAGATACCAATGGTGAATGCTCTTCGAAGCGCTTGCTGCCAGCGCTGCGCCCTGGTGTCAACATATGCCTGGTTTTAGAATGCCGCCACAACCCCAGAATTTATCATGAAAGTTTGATTGGATCTTAGTGAAAGAATGTCAAGGAGTTGGTCTGGCTTTACACTCTGCAGAAGTGGTGAAAGCGTGGGTAGCCTCTATCCGGCTCATGATGTCGTCAACTTACTGGATCAGCGAATTGGCAGTTCCAAATTGTATGGCAGTCTCTCTGCAACGTTATGTAGTCTCTCGTTTCTGACAGTTGCCTGTCTAAGTAGAGGCAGTGATTAAATTAGGGTTTGAATACGACTTTCACGTTTGGTGTTGGGCCTCCTCCACCCTTGTTTTATGGATCAGGAATTAGGTCCTATTTCAAGCGCTCCGCAGGCTAACTTTTGAAGATTTTAAGAGCTCGACACCTGCCGCTAATTTCCAACCCTTGTTTCTCAGGGTAGATTAAACCTTAAATGAATCTGTGCTTCCACTCGCTGCGAGAAGGGGATCAGTACAGTGAAGCTTTGTTTCTTCATAGCGCTCTTCAGTTGGCAGGCTGGGTTTGGACAAACTATTTCGGCTGCATATCATGAAGTCGAGCAAGGTTTACTCTCTTTAGTATTCAAGTTCTTTTGCCCTCTCTCGCCCTGTTTAGAAGTACCCCTTAAGCATGATCCAGCTTGTTGACAGGAAGTTGCTAATTTACTTGTTGATTCTTTACTCGCAAGGCAAGTTACAGCTCCTCGTCAAGAAGTATAAGTGCAGATTAAACTTCCGTTTCTTCAGTGCTTGTGATCCTGTTGCCTTCGTACGGTATGGGCTCAGGCCATGCCTCAGAAATATATTCCAGTGCCATCTCGGTGGCAGTTCTGAAGAGAATCCAGTTAGTTAGTTGGTTAAGTTAGAAAGTCTATGTAAGAAAGTCACTCTTCTGAACTTTCTCGACGGGGTAATTCGACAAGTATAGAATCATAAGCTCCTGAATCCACAGAAGTCATGTGATAAAATATCTAGTATCAACGAGCAATGCAGATTGATCTGACACGTCAATAAAGGAGAAGGGAACTGTTTACCTGTTTGCACAGCTCCATACTGCAAGTCTTTCTACGCCCAATCCAGTCCCCTTGACTGTATGGCCCCAGCCAAATGTTCCTGTACGACAGTATCTGATGGCCCCAGCCCGCAAATCCTGTTCGGCCATTCATTATGTCGTTAACCTGCGGAGGTATAGCAACCGGAGGTTGTGGAACCGGACTCGATATGGAGGATAAATTTCTGGTTACGTTTCACACATTGACAAGCTTCACTATCATGCACAGTGTTTCTGGAACATCAATACTCATGAGCGCGAACTTACTGAACTTGCAGGAAAGACAACAACATTGTATAAGCTGCATCTGGGGGAGGTGGTGGTTACGCAACCAACGGTGGGGAGCAATGTGGAGGAACTGATATATAAAAACATTAGATTCGAGGTGAGCTCTCTCTCCCCTCCCACTCATTATCATTTTCCGTTCTTGCGCTTTGGCATGCTGAACGACGGTCTGTGAGTTTATGGTCAGCAGTATACGCTTGCAAAAGGTCAGTCGACTCCAGTCTGAAGTTGACCTGTCTTGCTTCTGCTTTAGGCGTCTAGCTCAACTGTTCATTCTCTTAACCCCACCCGTGACCCTCTTTATTGAATGCCTCTAGCAGTGGGTTACCTACGGCCTGAGATTAGACCCAATTCTGTCATCAGATAGTTTCTACTCGACGGAACTTGTTGCAAGCTTACGTTGTGTCCTTGACAAGTGGTGGCGGGGCTTCGTCTGTATGGGACCCCAGATTTGCGCACTTCTCACTAAAATTGCTGGTGCTTTGTGGATAATGCATGAACACTCGCGTGGCCCAAGCATTATGCTCGTTGGCATTGGTACTGCTGGACAATTAGGACGATGCTGGTAAATCCGTGTTCGATGATTTGTGTCGCAGTATTTCGATGCCCTTCGTCGTCAAGTTGCCCCACTAAAGCACGGAGTACGCTTGTTCGGAAGTCGTGTAAAGGTTTTACCGTTCGGTTTGGGAAACGTCTTGGCCTAACCGGACATATCAAGGTGTCTTCGTTTTCTGGCCTGTTGAAGCTACGTGCGTCCTGCGCATCTGAGCAGCACCTTGAGATAACATCCGGGCAATCCATTCGCGCCTGCAACAGCTGCTCTGCCCTAGCCGCAGAGGCAAGAAGTATTGGCGGTGTGATTATCGTTGTCTCCTTCTTTCTAGAAACGACCGACCTGCGAGCCCCTCTGCTGTTCACTCTCCCCTCTTGTCAATATTCTGCACACTCCACCTGGCTTCGAAATTTACTTGTCCCTTACATGTTGAGCATCTCGAGCTCTCGTCACAATTCTCTTTCTTTCCTGCCTCCCTGTATCCTGGTGGACAGCTGGCAGCCTGCTTCACGTCGATCCGGTTTCCCCTGGTCAGCCAAAAAGTTTCTGTCGACAAAACGCGCAAAGGAAATGCACAAACACCTGCAACCTCGAACCCTGCAGGTATGGGATCTCGGAGGGCAGGACCGTCTGCGGACGTCATGGGCGACGTACTACCGGGGCACGCACGCGGTCATCATAGTTGTAGACAGCACGGACCGCTCGCGGATCTCCATAGTGCGGGACGAGCTCTTCAAGCTACTAGAGCACGAAGACTTGCAGCCCGCTGTAGTGCTTGTGTTTGCAAATAAGCAGGACTTGAAAGACGCGATGTCCCCTGCCGAAATTAGTGATGCGCTCTCGCTGCACTCAATAAAGCGGCACGACTGGCACATCCAGGCGTGCTGTGCGCTCACGGGAGAGGGCCTCTACGACGGGCTGGGGTGGATAGCGCAACACGTGACAGGGAGCAAAGCCCCGACGTAGGTAGAAGTAGGCTTGTACATATTTCCTCCGACTGTGTTCCGAACTGTCAGTTTGTCTTCTGTCGGACGCTTAGCAGGCAATGTATGTGGTTGCTGTCAGACATGCATTCAATATCATTCCAGACACACTCGGTCACGTCGTTGAACAAAGTGAATTGTCCATCTGAACGATTGAGAATCAGGCGGCCGTCGTTTTGAACCTTAAACCTTACCTTCGCAATGGTGTGTAGGAGTCCGACGATTGGATCACCGTTATATATGTGCTCAGTATCCATGCTCGATCATCGATTCATGGTGATCGTTGTACGGTTCACTGAGCTAGTCGGGCATGCCAGAATTCGATGGGCGATGGCCATACGGCCGCGCCCAGTTTTTAAGTTAGCTGCCGGGCCGGGCCGCTGAGTCATGGAAAATAAGCAACAATGGTCTGGCAGCATATGTTGCAGTTAGATTATTTATACGGTCAGCCTGGCAGCCTATAAGTTGTTAATCCGATATGCCATTATGCAGTCACTCATGCAGTTGCTCCGTTTGCGTTCGGATCTAGCCATGCCATTATATATATGGATGTCCGCATGCACATGCACTGGCGTATACCGATGCATGCGTCACGCATGCGCCAGCACGCCAATATCGATATACATTGAACTTACTAATGCTTAAGCAGCTAGCTCCGAAAAAAATGCCGCATGGTCTGCGGGCCCCGCGGAGCCTGCTATGTATTAGTATACGCCAATATGGAGAAACTCAGTCACACTCCCTGTTGCCGGACAAGTATATAGTCATGTTAGTATACCATCTACATATATGATGCATGTACATGCCATGCGGCGGCCGCGCACACATGGCTCAGTGGTACACGTGATTCAACGATTGCGGGCCTCTAGCTCACCGTCGAACATGCATGAAGTACTATACTACGGTCGCCGCATCACCGTCTGTGGCGAATGGAGCATGCATTGGCAGCTGCAACTACCATGGATTGTGAAGCAGCACAGTGAAGATCGTCAATTGAGGCATGATATCCCATTCGTGTTCAATCAGCCACTAGGCAGATTCTGCAGCAAGGCCTGGAGTCATGTCGGATGGTTACCACAAGGAGAAATCAGATCTAGGGCTACCAAAGTATCCCAAGCACAACGGTCAAAATTTATGGTACACCGTAACAGAATCAAGTAGGTGACGATCAATCAGGCAGCCTGGATGTCATGTCCTCAAATTCTCGGCCGGGGCAGTTGTAAAAGAGCCCAAAGCGGCCGTTTGCTCTTTACACTAGGTGCTGATCGATCCACAAAATCAGTCCGTCTAGCTTCTTTTTGGCAACTCTTTTGCGGCAATCTCAGCAGCGTCCGTCTTGGCACCAGCGCGGATCGGGGAAAGTCGAATGGAGTATTTGTATTGAATCGGTGGGAGGAGATACTTGGAATGGACGCTTGGGGTCCAGCTGTCATCCCCGCCGATACCCATGTGCTCATGGTCCAAGTGTACCTAGAGAACAATCATTGGAAGAGTTAGTTCCTTGAACTCGTCTGCTCCTAGCGGCGCTCTTTTATTTTGGACGTCAGACACAAACTGCAATAACCACCTGTGACAGGCGTGCTTCCCATCTGCGAATTACGATCTTGGTGTGAGAGGGCGGTAGTCGTGCCCCAAAGTGATATAGATTGCAGCCGAGAAACATCGGGACACAGGACTTCGCTTCAGGTACTGCTGGCACCAAGATGCAAATTACACCAGCTCGACCAGAAGCACACGCAGACAGCCACCCGGTTCCGTTGGGCTGAAATCGCACATCCTGTTTCAGAAACAGGCCGACACACAAGAATTCTGTGCAAGAAAGGTGCAACGTCCCTGCTTACAATAACCAACACCTTTTGAAAAAAAGCAGGTCACAGGGTTCTAGGGTTGAGGGTGTCAAATGCTCGGGAACCCGCCCCGGTTTACTCACGTGAATCCCCGCCTCGTCCGGCACCAGCTCCTCGTCGTGCAGCGCCTGCTCCAGCGCCTCATTGGAGAACTCGCTCACGTTCACCTGCGCCGGAATCCTTTCAGATTGGTTGGACACAAGATCCTGTGGAACCGTCTGTCTTTCAACGTAGAAAAAAGGTTCTCCTATTCGTCGTTATTTAAAGATGCTGTCCTGCTTGCCCCGAACCCTTTGCAGAATTGTTTGGGCTGCTTTGTCAAATGTTGGAGACCGAGGTTGTAAGACAGCTGCGACACAAATCCGGCCTCGTGAACTTCTGCCATCCGCATACCTGGAGCGGCCGGGTGATCCCCCCGGGCGCCGCAACGAATCCCCGCGCGCCATCTGGGCTGGAGATCGCCACCCAGCGGACGTCGGCTCGGCCGCCACACTCCCCAGGTGAGATGTAGGGCACGTGGAGGTCGTGGGCGGTGGACTTGTAGCGGCCCACCCAGGCAGAGGCCTTGCGGTCAGGGTAACACTCGTGGGGGCCCCGACCATACCACTCGACAGCCTGGGAAGAAAGACCAGTGTAAATAAGCGGCAAACCTTATCTGAATAAGCTGGAAAAGAAAAAAGTAACGTTGTTAGACAGACAGAAGGATGCGGTCGGGGTAACACTCGTGGGGGGCCCGGCCATATCACTCGACAGCTTGGAAAAGAAAGACTCGGTGTAAACAAGCAGAATGGATAGGAACACTTTTCATCATACTTGAGACTGGGTTGCGGTCGGGCTCGCACTCGTGGGGGCCCCGGCCATACCACTCGACGGCCTGGAAAGAATACCCAGTGTCAACAAGCAGCAAACCTATCTGAATAAGCTGGAAAATGAAACATAATCTTGTTAAGAGAGAAAAGAAGGGTGCGGTCGGGCAACACCCGTGGGGGCCGCGGCCGTACCACTCGACAGCCTGGGCAAGAAAGACCAGTGTGAATGAGCGGAAAGTAAAAGTGAGTAAGCTGGAACACAGAGAAACTTGTATTTAGACATGGAAAGAGTACGGTCGGGGTGACACTCGTGAGGGCCGCGGCCGTACCACTCGACAGCCCGGCAAGAGAACCCCAGACTGAAATACCGAGGAACTGAAAGTCCGATGTCGGCAACATAGAAAAGAGGAGACGCAACCTGGATTACAGCTCAAGACAGCTTCAGACATCTGCAAAGGTTTTAAAAGCCGGATTCCTCGATGACTCCCGTATCCGCCAAGGCTCTGTGGGTGTTGCGAAACCCGTCTTCTAAAAGCTCTCATATCAGCCGGATTCTCGGACCCGCTTCTATACGTTATTGCTCACAAAGCGCACCTCAAAATTCTGCTCTTCATGACGTGAAACTCGCCCACCTCCAACGTTACTCTCACGGCCTTCGTAGACCTTCATCACATCCTAGCTCTCGGAACCGCAATCATCAACCCTCGTGCTCTCACAACAATCCGTGAAGCCCATACTCTGAGGATCTGCTTCATCCTAACAAACGATTGTGCTCCATCAATCCTTACGTGCCACGTGGTCCAACCACACCTCACCTTCATCTCCTTTGGCACGACCATGTCCAGCCCCACCCGCGCAAGCGGGGGCAGCCACGTGTCCGGGTTCACTTCCACGTCAGCAACGATGTCCCCGCTCCCGTACACGCTGTACGTCACGCTGACGTCAATCTTGCCCTCGTGGCCGGTCTCTGGGATGGGCTGGCTGGAGTGGTCCACGGAAGGGGGGCCCACATTTGCCTGTGACGGTGCCCCCCCGCTAGGTTCCAGTTCCGGCGTGCTGTCGGCGAAGTAGGATTGAGTGAATGAGCCGCCCTTTTGGGGCCGCTTGAATTTGCTGGGCTCGAGTCGGAGCTGGGTCCGAACCTGTGGAATCCAGGAAGCTGGGTAAGCGGCGTCACCCGTTCCCAAACGGCGTAAACGTTATTTCTTTAATGATACAGCAGATTTTTTATTCACCGACTGGCAGTCTTTGAACTCTGGTTCCTGATCAAAGCTTCGGAGAGGCGAAAGTTTCAAAGCAGGCCGCGAAAGTTAGAAGGTAAGCGGTATGACTCGTTCCCAAACGGCGTTCTTATTTTTACAGCTATACAGCAGAGGTTGCCCAACGATCAGCAGTCGTCCACTTCTGGTGTCCCGTTCGTCATCAAGCTTCGGAAGGCGAGCCTTTCAAAGCAGGCCGTGGAAGTTATCGGTGAATTTATAAAGCGAGCAAGTCGGGCCCAACTCCCCAGTATGCTCAACTTCATCCTAATCAACGATCATAGATACTTTGAACGAAAAGGACTGAAGCTTGTGAAAGGATGCGACAAGGAAAAGTGACCCGAAGTCTGCGCTGCAGAAGCGGGCTAGACTCAGCAGACATTGAACCAAAAAGGAGGCCGGCCGAATCTCCGCAGCTTATGCCTGCATCTATTTGAAGACAAATACTTTGTGTTACGAAAGAGCAAATACCCATCTCAGCGTCAGTCTTGGCAGGCATCCCATCGATGTCCGGCGGCCGGAACGTTTCCATAATTCTCACCTGGCTGAAGGCGTGGTCTGCCGGCTGGCTCAACACAGCGGTCTCGGCATTCGCAATCTCCAGCCTGCGCGTAAACCAAAGATCCTCAGCATCCGGCCTTGTCAATCGAGCGGAAGCAGCGCGAGCTGTCTGAGGAGCACGAACAAGGTAACTGCATCCTACGTTACGCAACACGCAAACCCATTGAATTGAGCGGCCCAGCCCCATCAATGATTGCCAGAGACTGCGAACGAGCGCTTTTCAGAACCCCTTTCCGCTCGCAGACTCGCAAGCACTTCTTATCTGCCGAACCCAGAACCCTGCCAACCCGCTGTTCGGAAATCTGCTCTTGTCCTAGCACTAGCACGTAACCTCAACGTTAACCGCGTCGCTCCACCCCCTCGTTTGAATAGAAAGCTTCTCTTCGTGTCCGCAAGCTCCTACTCTCCGAATAGCAACCACGCCTAGTTACCTGTCCAGCCCCGCCAGCTTCCACCTAGCCACGTAGCTCATGTTGAGAACGAACGCCTCGGCGCGCAACAGCGCCCTCGCGGCGCGGGGCCACGCGCTCACGACCACGGAGCGCGCCTTGCCAAACACATTCTCAATGAAGTGGATCGGCTTCACGAGGAATGACCTGTTCACCCCCCCCGCCGCCCACTTGGCGATGTAGCTGGTCTCGCCTCCCCCCTTGTCGTTGTCAATCGGCGCCCGCCAAAAGGAGGGAAAGGGGCCGCGCACGAGGAGGTCGGTGCCGTCCACGGTCCACCGGGAAATGGTCCCGGTGGCGTTGTCGAACTCGACCTGAGGAAACAGAAGGGAGGTCGGATTCGACATCGGTGCAGCAAACCCGCGGAAAATATTTTTGATTCAGTATCAATGCAGAGGGATAGTACCGTAGTCCAACGTGATGATTCCGAAGAAATATTCGATTATTTGCGTTCGGAAAGTCAGAAATTCAGATTTCCCAATCGAAAAATATACTTTCGGAAAGGTAAAATAACCCTGAAATGGTCCTCGGAAGCCGTAAAACTGCCAAAAACTGCCAAACCCCCCCCTTTTGAGTGAGACCATAGGGCATTCGGATTTTGGTCGGAATCAGCATAAATAAGTCCACTTTCCTGGTCGGATTGTTGGAAAATAATTCGAAATGAAATCGTTTGGAATCATCAGGTTGGACTACGGTATGTTAGTTTGCAGGCCATCTCACCTGCACGGAATCGTCTTCCGACGTGACCCTCGTCCGCCCGTCCTTCACCTCCACCCGCACCTTCGGCACCCCGGAGCTCATCCCCTTGCTCTCGTTCCGCCGTTCCGGCGTTCCGCCCTTCCGCCCCTCGGGCAGCGTCACTTGCTGCGTGGCAACCACGTGGCCCTTCGACGCCCATCGCGTATCCCCCGCCTGGACAGCTGTCAGCGTCAGGAACGTCTCGCCCTTCGCGCTCTGCCGACTGAAGGCCCAAGGGGCGGACGCGTGGGAGAGGAGAGCGGAGTTCCGCGGCGGAATATTCGGGACGGAAACGGAACCGGAGCCCAACTCGACGCCGTCGGAAGAAAGGGACCACGTGAAGGAGAGGGAGTCGGAGGAGACGTCCGTGAAGTAGAAGCGGTTGAAGATCTGCACGAAGAGGCGTTACAGCAACCTCAATGCTCTTTGTAAGTATGGGCGCAAATGCAAAACACGGGCCTTGAATATCGTCATCAAGTCATAGTACCAAAAGAGCGTAGTGCAGGTTGATATGGGCCGTTTGCTGCTGGTTCGAAGGGGGGAGGGCTGGGAAGATTCTGACTCCGTGCCCTCGGATGAGACACCGAAAAGAGAGAACAATTACGCGGTTGGTCTGTGAGAGTGAACGTTTCGGGCAAGCGCCAGAAGAGAACGATAAACAGCTGACTCCAGTTGGCGGTTCACTTGGTTGTTGGCCCGCAGCGCCGCTGCTAAACATCCCCCGTTTCTGGTGAGTGAATCAAGGTCTTTCCGCTCGCTAACGAGTACTTTCTGCGATTAAATCAACTCCCTTGAAGGATTCTTAGCTTACCTTGATTCCTTCGGCTTCGGCCGTGATCGCCAGCGGTTGATACAGGTACTTGACTTCGGCCACGGCCGGGTGCGGCGACCGGTTGGGCCACACGATACCGTTGAGGCAGAAGGTCGCGTCGTTGGGCATGTCGCCAAAATCGCCGCCGTACGCCCAGTGCTTCTTGTTGTCTTTGCCCAGTTTCAGCAGGCCCTGTAGGACAACAAATGGTCGGCGGAGTTGACCTTGAAGAGGGCGTCAACGTTAGACATACCGTCTCGACCAGGGACAATCATGACCAACTTGGGCGCACTTTCTAGCACAGCTGGCACTTTCCTTTTATCATGGAAACGAGCGATCGGGATTCGGATTTTCCTTTTTTCCGCACGCCCCGCGCAGGTTGAGCTAGGCTCACCGCTTTTCAAATTGACGTCAAGCGGGCAAAATTGCTGCGCGATCGAAATGCACCGAACGCGGGTTACGTCATGTGAAATATGCCCCACGACGCCCTTCAATTTTGATTCATTTTTATGTTGATTTTGATTTTATTTTCATTTTTTATTTTCAACTTCAATTCTGAATTTTACTTTTAAATTTGCGGTTTGAAGGATCGTACACGCTGATTCGTACACGGTGCGGCGCAAATTAGTTCATCAGTTATCGATCACTCACATGCAACGAAACAAAGGCCCGAAGAGGAAAAAGCGGGGGGGCTACTCATGCAGGACAAACAATATGTCCCACGCAGGTTCACGCAGGTTCACTCTTACAAAAGCTCACGAGGCGCTTCAACAGTCCTCCAATTATAAAAGTTTCCAATAATCAACATGGTTCTTCAAAACATTGGAATAGCTCAAAAGCCACCTCAGAAGTCAACTGACAACAATTCGGAGCGAAACACTTTTTGCCAACCATGACCAACTTGGAAGGCGAAGAGGAGAGCAGTTTGAACAAACGCTGCTCTCACCTGATCCACCCAGTCCCAGATGAATCCTCCCTGTAGCCCGTGCGTGTTCTCGAACGCCTCCCAGTATTCGTCAATGCTGCCGTTGCTATTGCCCATAGCGTGAGAGTACCTGAAAGTTACGTGGAGTAAACCAAGTGTCCCCTTTCAACATCCCGCAGCGGCTTCGTTTGCTGGCCGTTTGCTCATTGACGTTCCTCAATCAACTTCATTGATAATGCATTGAGATACGGTCACCATCCAACCGATCGCAACAAAGAGATTCACGTATCTCTTTGCGGAAGGGCCACTAGACGATCTTTCGTCCCCTTCACGCGGTCAAAAGAAATCACGGAGGGTCCTTTTCAATAGCTCTTCTTTGCTCTCCTCCCCTTGCCATTCCCGGCTTTACACTCTGTACAGGGTCTCAGTCATCCCCTGCCTGGAGCCCTGAAGCTGTCAAACTTACTTACAGAATCGGACGGGCCAGTTCCAGTCCTCGTCCTGTGCAACTTTCACAACAGACTGCGTTCAAGATCCACATCGCCGACTTCCAGACTCACTCGCACATGATGACGGGCCGCTTCTCGTTCTTGTCCCGTGCGATCTTCACGATGTCGAACACGCGCGTGTACATCGGACACACCACATCGGTCACGGACGTCCGGGCGAAGCCGCCCTCGTAGTGCAGCGGACGGGTCGGGTCCGCCGCTCGGATCCACTCTGCATGAAAAGTCACGGTTTCTGAACGGTTCCAAAATATGAGTAAGTCAGCTGTTGACTCCCAAGACGGATTTAAAGATCCAAAAGGCCTCGAATTACTTGGAAACGCGCTGACAGAGTGGTTTTTTGAGTCGTAGCCTGAATTGGCGATCCGACCCATGGACGCAGACTGAGCCCATATTAACTCGGCGGCTGAATAAGAGCAAGACTCCAGAGCAACTTCGCCACGAAGCATTCGGGCACCACGAGCCACAAGCCACGGGCCACGGGCACACGCCGCCTCCTTTGTCACATCAGGCAAACTCTTTCAGCATCAGTGCCCGCATCCTTTGTCACGTCAGCAAAGTCTCAGAACCAGTTTCGATTGAACACTCTCTTTCAAACAGCCTGCCACCGAGCGTCGGAAACTCGCACAGCCGTTCGTGAAAAGATGCGCCAATAAAGTGACAATAACCTGGTTTACGAAGGAAGCAAACCGTGCGAACGACTTGCTGACGTGGCACTGACCTGCCATGGCATCATGCGCCGGCCCGTACCCCGACTCGTTCCCGAGCGACCACAGCACGATGCTCGCGTGATTCCTATCACGCTGCACCATGCGCGCGCCGCGGTCGACGAACGCGGCCTTCCACTCCGGGAACCAGGTCAGCTGGTTCTTAACCTTGTGCAAACCGGGGTCGAAACCGTGGGTTTCGATGTTGGCCTCATCGACCAAGTACATCCCGAACAGGTCGCAGAGCTCGTACCAGCGGGGGTGCGTCGGGTAGTGGCTGTTGCGGACGGCGTTGATGTTGTTGGCCTTCATCAGGACGATGTCCGCAACCATGTTCTCCTCCACCTGGTGTGAATGCACTCGTCGGAACTGGTAAGGGCGGTCGTTTTCCAGGGCGATCTACCTGCCGGATTGAGTCTCTGGGAACAACTATAAGATGGGGCGAAATACATTTTGAAAGGAAGGGTGTTATGGCCTCTTGTCCGCCGTCTTGTCCCCCAAAACCAGTGCAAAAGCGTTTGCGGATGACATTCAAGGCGCAGTGCATGTGATTGTGCTCTTATCTGTTATGACCAAGCAGTATTCCAGTTGGCCGACGGTATGAATACGCTCGTGAGAGAACCAACCTGCCTCTCGAATCAACGCTCGGCGAACTGGTGTCCTCTACACATGTAGGGATGCGAAGTTTTCTTTTCTAAGCTCCTTTCGAGGGGTCTTACGAACAGCATTCGAGGACCTCGACTCTCCTTGTTCTGCTCGAAGTCCGTTAGCACAAGTTCAACAAGGTACAACAAAACGTACAAGCGGTCAATGGGTTGCACAGTTTTCAGATCTGAAAGACCTTCGTTGACCAAAGCGCAGCCTAGACCCACCATTGCCTTCCCCAGGCTCGGATGGTGCTCGTGACGGTTGACCCCGCGAATCATGACGGGCTTGTTGTTGACCAGGAGCTCCTTCTCTTTGACCTCCACCTTGCGCACGCCCACCCGGCACGCCTCGCACTCGACCACTTTGCCAGAGGCGTCGCGCAGCGTCAGCACGAGCGTGTAGAGGTACGGCTGGAGTGATGAATGGAAACTTTTTCAGAAGGGAACTTGAGCATAAGGGAGCTTGGATGCTTGGGACTGGCTGAGGCGCCGTGACGAAATGTTTTGGCTGGACGCATTGCGCAGCGTCAGCACGAATCTGTAGAGGTACGGTTGGAGGGGAGGAAGGAAAAGGCTTGAGGAGGGAGATGCAAATGAAGCAAGGGACTGAGCCTGAGGGAGTCGGAGATTGGATGCGCAAATTGCCTCAGGCGCCGTGTGAGAAGCGATGGTTCTGCAGGAGGCATCGCGTGGCATCAGCAGGAGACTGTAAGGACACGGCTGAAGAAATTTGATACCGGAGGAAGAGCGACCGCACTTGAGAACGGCTGAGCGTATGAAATTGATAGTGGGATGGGCAGACTGGTTCAAGCCTGATGACTGCCGAAGGCGTCACGCGAACCCAGTCGGTAGTAAATGAAGACGATCCAGGGGCCCCAGAAGGTTCTTCCACCTTGGACTCAGATACGCTCCCAATGTGGAACAATCGGTGGTCGTACTGGAGCACGAAAACGTGCCAAAAGTGTGCACACTGTGAAGCTGTTTATCCACCGTCTCGTTGAATCTATTCCAATCCAATCTTACTTGCAGTCCGTTGCGTTCGGCTCACAAACTTGATGACGGTTCTAATCTCAAACCCCGCACCTTCTGCTTACAAACCTTGAGTCTTCGGCTTCCCTTAAAGCAGAGCCAGAAACTTCTGCACCAAAACTAAGTCTGCTCACTCACCGTCTCCGCAGACCATAGCTTGGGCTGGTTCAGCAGCACCTTGAGCGTCGCATTCGCCGCATGACCGACTGCGTCCTCTGAGGCAGGTCTCTTTTCCAGCCGCGCCTCAATCTCTGGCTTGTGCTTCGTGTCTGCCTCTGCGAAGTCTCTGTACAGAGTCCCCTCCACTGTGTATGCTGCCAGGGCCCTCTTTGCCGGCTCAGACTCTGAGCTCTCCACAGAGACCTTGACTTTGAGCTCGGCGGAGGCTAGGTCTGGGGACAGGTTGGTTTCCACTTGGTACTGGCTGATGCTGACCTGCAACGGACAAGAGGGTTCTTTGAATGCAGGTGGAAAAATCGGTCACCTCAGCTGTTTTTTTCTTTTTCCTATCCAACTGAGCTATAAAGCATGTGTCTAGACTTATCCAGGTCAAAGACGGGAAAATTACCCTTTCCAACAGCTCTCTTTTGTCCATCCAAGGAGTGAACGGAAGACAGGACAGACCACCCGCTGATCATCTACGAAAAAATGATTGATGGTCGGTGAAAACCAGCCTTCATTTACAAATCACCTAGGTGAAAACCAGCTTATCGGAGCCAGGCAGAGTGGACGTTACGATCTGAGGTCGATATGAACGTGCATGAAGCTAACAAAACAAGACGAATGTCGCTGAGACAAATCAACATATGAGACAACTCCACATACATCTTTCGGAGTGTCTCACAAGCTGCAACAGCCTCACGCACCTGCGGCTTTGCATGGAGGAGCACATCCCGGTGGATGCCACTGAGCCACCACATATCCTGATCTTCCAAGTACGATCCGTCGCTCCACCTCATGCACTGCACTGCAATGGTGCACTCCTCGCCGGCCGCTGCAATGTTGCTGATGTCAAACTCAGCAGGTAACCGGCTGTCCTGACTGCACAGCGCAAGAATGAATAGCTTGTGTTTTGTGGTTCAAGCTGGGTGTCCGTGCCAGATGTGAAACGAAATGCGCGGCTTCTGTCTAGGATGCTGTGCGATTCAATTGATGCATAATAGACAACTGTTGAGGGCCAGAGCTGGTGCTGTGTGAAAGGTATACGAATTGTCTCTGATGTCAATTCTGTTCTAAATTGTCGCCATCGCCTGACGAGACACAATCTTATTGGAATTGATAAGAAGACAGGAAGATAGACTGTTCGAGAGTAATGGCAATCTTCGCTTCTGGTGTGACAGTGGAGAAGACATACCTGTAACCAACGAGCGTACCGTTGACGTACACATAGTACGCGGAATCAACACCTTGGAACTCAAGGAACAGCCGGCGACCTGGAGGAACAGAAATATCAGCATGCGATCGTTTGCGTTTTGTGCAGCTTCCACAGCCGTTATGAACTTCCTTAATAATCACTTTCTGACGGCACAGCATTGAATTCAATGCTGAAAGATATATACTTGAGGATATCTTTCAACCTCTTATTCATGGATCATAAACCACTTTTGCTGAAAAGCAGCATGATGACAAATCTAAAAAGCGGCCAGGTCCTATCCCAGCAGGAGCAATGGAACCTATTTTGCAGTAGCTTACCTTCGTACTCCTGAGGAACCTTGAAAGTGTGGCGGTAACATCCGGTGGGGTTTTCAGAAGGGACATAAGGAGGCGTCATGGGGAAAGGGTACACGAAGTTGGTGTAGATAGGCTTGTCGTGGCCATGCATTTGCCAGTTGGAGGGAACTGCACATTGCCAAAGATCGGAGTCTGAGGTCGCCGTGAAAACTCCTTGTACTTCATTCGTGCATTTGGCACGGGTTTGGGCAACCCAATGTGTCTTGTCTGTATCTGAGCACCCAACTCAGCTCAATGGACTTCTGTGCAGCTGGAGTGGTGCAAGGAAGGGAAGGTGGATCAACATCAATGCTCAAACGCTCAGGTGCAGGGCATGAGTCAGCGGATCACAACTGTTCGGCTTGCTACGACTTCAGTAAAGCTTGTGCTGACCTGTTAGATCACCCCAGCTCCCGTCATTGTAGGCAGGCTCGACAAAGTCCTTTGGAACCTCCTCTGGCTTGGGCGCCAAATGAAACTTCCAATCCCCACTCAATGACTGTGTATACGGCAGATCGCTTGTCCACTGCCTGGCACTCTTGAGCGCTTCTGGGAGCGCCTTATCGTCCCACAAGGCCTTTGCTGCATCTTCCTTGCAAGCTTGGGAGCGGTCGAACCAGAACCGCAGAGCAGAGTCTTCATCCGTGTGAGAGTGCAATGGCACATGCGCCTTCCATTTGTTCCACCCAAAGAAGGTGGGGTCCTCCCAGTCCCTCCTCCCGCCTGCCAAGCCGAGGCTCGCCCCAAGTTGCCCAGCCATGGCCGCTTTCATCGCCTCCTTGCTACGAACGGCTTGCTCTCTGACCATCACCTGTTGCACAACTACAGGCTTCAGAACAACCGAAGGCTGTACACAGGATCCCCTCCGGACAGACAGCCTTGGACTTGATAAGTGAGAATGTAGCTCTCTCCGGTTGCCAAAGAAAGGACTCCTGTCAGACTGAATGAGCAATTGCGAAGCTGGTGCTTTGGTGCCTCCATTCACTGACGCTTTGGCTGGATGCACTGATTGCCTGATCCGCCGCAAGCTTGTACCATGTGTCCGCAACGACGTTGATGCCACGCTGATGCACCGATCTGCTAGGATACTTGTGCGTGCACAGGAGGCTTGCATGTTCCCAGAAAGTTCCACAGGGAGGCGGTTGATGCCTCGTAATTGAATGCAATAGAGAAGGAATTCAATTACGTCCTTTTTCCGACATGCGCTGGCCAGAGAACACGAGATAGAGGGAGTGTTGCAAGGTGACCGGGTTTAGGCCACGACCTACCTCAGCAGTTCTGCAGCAGGCAGCCCTGAAGCGCCCGGCCCTCTCCTCGAGTCCTTCTTGCTGGCCAGCCCCCACCTTCCTTTTTTCCGAAGGAAGAAGCCATGATTACGCCTGCCACGTGGTTTCCCCTGAACTTTTTCGAAGTGCTGAGCTGGCACCAGACTGCCTACGTCACCCGACAGTTTGCCACTTGGCCAATTAATGAGAACACAACTTGCCGTGCGGCAATGGTATTTGTTGGGGATGCACGTAAACCGGCACTCCAGCGTTATCAAGGCCGTGGACAGTCACGGATGTGCCAGTTCCCGTCACTGAATGAAGCCTACTCTAGTCCCAGAGAAAGCCAAGGCTTGCGCTGCGAGCTGAGCCTGCGCCGCTGCAGTGCAGCCTGCAGCATGGCATTTGTTCCAGTACGCTTGATCTCAAATACAAACTTGGCGCCTACGAGTGAAGCGAAGGCAGAAAAAAGGAGGAAAAGCAGAGAGGAGTAGACAGTCCTTCAACAACAGGTTCAGGGATATCCTACTCGTTCGTGCTTTCGCAAATGGCCGATGCAGCAAGCATCTGGGATGGATTGCAAGCTGCAAGGCACATAGAAAGAGAACGCGCAGTCATACAGCTGGAGAAGAAACTGGAAAGCACAGGTGAGTTTGGCGTGCCTCGCCTTTGATTGCGCACAGCTGCATTGTATTGTGATTTGACTGCTGATAGGGACAATATTGAACAAACCTCGTTGAAAGACCACAAGAGGTTGACAGTGGCAATTGCCTGGCACAGTCAGCAGTAAACTTTTTGTTTGCTCCAATGTTGAATGTGATACAAGCAAATCCTCAAACAAGAGTCCGGCAGTGATCTTACTGGTGCCTGCTTCGAGTGCAGAAGATGCTGAGAGAACACTTTTACTAGAAGAAGCAGCTGAGAATGTGCGGCGCTTGGTGTCTACGGAATCTTGGGAGGCAAAGCATGGAGGATTCCTAGCAGCTAAGGTACGTCCTCAGGAGGTTTGCGGCCATCAATTGTGAAAAGAAAGTATATTTCAAGTCTAGCGAATGCTGGCCAGTTGCCAAGTTCGATCGAGGCCTTCCAACTTTCATCAGAGGTTGTTTGATGGTTAAGAATGCACTAAACTACCACCTCATTCCAGAACAAAGCTGCTGAAGGGTTGTTGAGCGTCGCATTTGGAAAGCACTTAGCATTCGATTCATGTTGGATGTTACAAAGGATAGGAGTTGAATCATACTTCAGCTGGTATTCTCGGTCTTGATGTGATTGGGGGAGGAAGGAGCTTGCCTTCATATTGACAGATATCAGAGTGACTGCTTCGACTCCTTAACTGTAACACTTGCATCGGCTCTGCAGCTGGTAAGCGTAAACCTCAGACCAACGAGCACTCGTTCGTACTTCCCCAATGTTTTGCAGGTCATCCTGTCCGAGTCCAAAGATGCCGCCTTTGCGGGGGAGATCTTGCAGCTGGCGCTGGATCATCTGGAGGATCCCGAAGCACACGTCAGGTGATCTTGATTGGCATCATCACTGAAGCCCTATGTTGGCCCTTAATACAATCCCTACGCCACTCATTCCATCTGCGCCCTGTTCTTCTCACTAAAGTCAGAGTGTTGGCTTGATTGAAAAGGTATCTGGTATGACTTCACCTTAGCCAGTCTCTCCCTGAAGCATCCAGTCATCCAGAAGAACGTTGAACCATACCTTTCTAAGATTTCTGTTGTCAAATAGCAACACGAGATGACTATCAACACTCCAAGAGTCTAGCAATCTCAGCATCAAACACGAGAAGATTGTCAAGAACTCAAGAACCTTGCCCACTCATTAGACACACGAGATGATCTTCAACTACTCAAGAACCTAGCCCAGTCATCAACAACTCGAGATGATCACCAACAACTCAAGAACCTATTCCAACCATCTGGACTTTGGCCTGCAGGCTGGCGGTGGCAGAGTGCGTCTTTGTGCTTGCGCGAACCGCGGACAACCAGACCTTCTTGACTGTTCGCGAGTAAGAAAACCTCCCTCTGCCAACAAACCTCGGTACTCATGGGCATACTCTTTGCCCTCTTTTGAACGGTGCTGCAAGCTTCTGAGGTCACCTCCAATCTCCATCGACATCTGGTCGCTTTCCGATAAGCAAGGTTACGATCCAGGCCTTCTTGTTCTTAATCGGGCCTTGTCTTGAGAAACCAAGTCAGCACTTGTAAACTGCCCGTCCTTAGCGGACGAACTTGGTTATCATCTGGATATCGTGCAACCGTTCGGATTGTCCCTTGCTCCCCGACCTGTGTTTTTAAATTGGTCTTCAACGAACCACCTGCTCCGTTCGTCCTACAGCCCCATAATGCAGAGCATCGAAGACAACTACGAGCGTGAAGCAGCTTCAAACGACGCGAGCCCTGAAGATGACGTCAGCGGGGACGTTCCCAGCCCGACCGCTAATCCCCGAGCAAACCCAGCGCAGAGCGGAGTGCGGAGCATGTATCGGCCGCACTCCTGGGCCCGGAAAGCGGAGCTGGCGGTGAGTTTGGCACTCTCACATCGTGCATGCCGTCTAAGAGCGATCAAGGTACGCAACAGCATGTCTCCTGCCAAGATCGTAGACGTCCCAACAAGA
Organism: Klebsormidium nitens; assembly: GCA_000708835.1. Classification (NCBI taxonomy): domain Eukaryota; kingdom Viridiplantae; phylum Streptophyta; class Klebsormidiophyceae; order Klebsormidiales; family Klebsormidiaceae; genus Klebsormidium; species Klebsormidium nitens. The sequence goes on along the minus strand of DF237360.1, from coordinate 28,221 downwards.
CGAATGAAATCTCTATGTGTTCGAGGCGTTCTTAGCATTTCCAGCTGGCGGTAACTTTCTAGCAGCTGCTTTGATTAAAGAAGCCACTGTAGCCCTATAGGCTCCTCGAACTTTCTTCCGTCGTCAGACTATGCTGAAAACGGTTTGGAGGGACGAGAGAAGCGAAACCGGATGTCTGACGAATCGGGCACACTTAATCTGACGATCGATCGATCACTCTCCCATCTTGAAGGAAGGAGTTGGGTCTCGAGCTAAAAAAAGGACAGTGGACACTCAATGGACAGGGAAACGCTAGCTCAATCATATACTGACAAGCGAGATCCTTGCGGCCTTCGTAGGCGAACAGAAGCCTTTGGAAGAGATTGCGTCCGGACAGATTTACTACCTCTCAGAGGAGAAGGACAATAGTCTGCCTGTTCTTTTGTTCCTGCTTTGGCTTTGCTCCTTCTTCGAAGTCAACCAGTTTGATTACACAATCCTGCGTTTTCCCCCAGGCAACCATGGGCAGCTTGCAGCGCCTCGAAACCTCCTTCAAAACGCTGCAACGGCTGCTCGAAGGCCGGGCTGAGGGGCCCGCCGCTCCGCCGGACCCAGGAATCCCTCTCGTCGACGCGCGAATGTGGGCGGCTATCAAGCGGGCGTTGACGCACAAGAATCGTTTCGTGCGTGAGACGGGGTTCTACACGCTGCGGGCGCTGTTCGGGGGGTCCCTTGGGGAAAAAGTGCAAGAGTGAGTTTCAATACATCCCCTTCAAAAAGTGGTTCAAATGGCGTTCAGAAGATGGTCTAACGGCTGGAGTCCTAGGCACGAACCATGCTTTACCGTCGCTCGCCTTCGCTTCTGCTGAAGCGTCCTCTCATTTCTGTTCCTTTCTGTATTTGTTCTTTCCTTCCTTTTGTTTCAGTGGGTTCGTCCGTCCAGGCCAAAACAGCTTGCTTGTCGAAGAAACATTTTAACAGGTCGTTCGTGAAACATTCATTGTTTGGCAGTGGGGCTTGTACGGCCGACCTTCGCCACTCCGTGTCCCAACCGTACTGTCCCGTCGGTTTATTATGTTCGCAGGGCTGAGGATGTCTACGACGTCAGTCAGGTCCTGCCGAAAACCTTCCTTTCGTGGTGCCGCCCCAGTGACGGCGTTTGTTTGGAACGTCCCCGAAACGGGCGTCAATGTCGTCAGAACCCGCTGACGTAAGCATTTGTTCTGACATGTGCAGCGGCGCTGCGATTGCGGACATGCTGGCGGCCGGGCTAGGGGACAATTGGAGCCAGGTTAGATACGGTGAGCGGTCATTGTGGCAGTTCCTTTATCCCCTAAGGTTCATAGGTGGAGGGACGGGTAGGGTTTGCTTTGGAGGGTAGGGTGGGTAGGGGTGCGAAGCACCTAAGTTTTTGGATCAAGGATTTTAGAGGCGGTGCCCACGGCTTTTTCATATTTGGAGACAAGCTCCTTGGAAGACAAGGGACTTGCCACTATTGAGCGGTCGAGAGCTGCTTGCCGAACGGGGCTCGGACGGTTCCATCCTGAAGTACATTTACAGGACGATCTCCGTCCTTACACAAAGAGAAAGCCGTAAGTCAGCTGTGCTTTTATCCTCTGTCAATCTCGTCGCTGGAGTCCTGTCTTGAATCTGGCCTCCTTCAACGGATTGACCTGTGAGCCTTCTCGACTGCTTCACCCGAGGGAATGTCGTCAGAGACCATCTTCATCTCTGGAAGTGAAGAGAATTTGGTGCGTGCATCGGGCATACGCCATGTGGGAATCATGTTCAGCTACATTTGTGAGAATCTTTCTCTTCGAAGATCACTCATCTTTCAATTCTCACAAAGTCCGCCTACCACAGAAACGTCATTCTCATGCTGACGTCACTCTTTTGTCGATGCTCGCAGCTGCTTCCGTGGCCACTCGTGCGTTCGTCGTTGCGGCTACGGCTGACGCTCAGCGCTTGTACGGCATGCTTCTGCCGCCCATGTGAGCCTTCCGCCGAATGTTTCTTGGAATGTTTCTTCTACTTGAAATCATGCTATTCACTTCACTCCTTGTTCTGCTCGATCTTGTGAAAGAATGGTACCTGAAAGGTGAATCGACGTCGCAGAAATGGTGTTGCTCAGACGTGGTATTGAAAATTGCATTCCGGAGGAATGGCTTTTCGGGCCAGAATCAGCCTTTGAAAGAAGACTGAAATTGTGCATTTGGACTGACTAGTTAGTCGGCCCCTTCGTTCAACCACCTGTTTCGAGTCCCCAAAAACTCATGCAAAAGAGGGCAAACAGTTAACAATCCAGGAAAAAAGTCAAGACGTACGAACAGCAGGAAAGGCAAGCAGAGGCGAGGGGGGTAGAGCTCTCTAACCTTCTGAAGTCGTCGCCAAGCCTGCCTCAACCTCACCCCGCCGCTCAACCGGACAGTCCTCAGGTCCTTGAGATTGGCTTTGCGCAACTACGACAGTCAATCCCTCCGTCCATGTTCCTCTTCCAAGCCCCTGGAAGCCCATTTTAGAAGCTCGCAGGACGGGAGAAGAACCCAGAGCAATCCGCAAAGAAAATGTCAAGGCCAGGGTTGAACTATGAAACTCTCTTAACCCTATCGTCAACCATGCCTAATCCCCTTAATACGAACCCTACTTAACCCCATCGTCAACCCTGCCTAATTCCCTTAACCCGATGCTTAACCGGACCGTCCGCAGGTGCCTTAACCGCCACTACATCGCGGAGGGCGTCCGCATCTTCTCCCAGGAGACGTGGAAACTAGCGATGGGCACTAACGGGCGCGACGCGCTCGCGAGGATCGCGCCGGAAACCGCAGCCTACTACGTCCAGCAGTGTTCGTCAAGCAATTACGCGGTTAGAGAGGCGGCGTGCCATTGCATGGGGGAAATGGCGGCAAAAGTGGATCCCGCGCGCGTCGCCCCGCAGGTCGGGGGAATGCTCCGGGCGCTTCTGCCGGCGATGGGCGATGTGAATTGGCCCGTGAGGGAGGCAGCGTGCGCAGGTGGGCCTTGGCGTATCTACACTCCGGAAATGACACGTGCTTTCTGTTGGGTTTACACTTCCGGAAGTGACACGTGCTTTCTGCTGGATTTACACTTCCGGAGATGACACGTGCTTTCTGTTGGGTTTACACTTTCGGAAATGGCACGTGCTTTCTGTTGGGCTTACACTCTGGAATTAACACGTGCTTTGTTGGAATGTCGGGAACAAGCACTCTGCAACCTCTGTTTTGCATCTTGAAAGGTACAGATTCGCCCTCTTTCACAAGGTTGTACGTTCCAAAGGCATGAGCACCACGGTTAGCAGTTACCCGATGACAACATTCTAAAGATGCTTGAAAGGTCGCAGACCGAAACGCTTCCGACCCGTCTGACTCGTCTGAACCCTGACTGAACGGAAGGAGGATGAGAACAGGGACTTCCGGCGTACTCCGTAGAAACCCCATTCCTTATGACCCCTTTGTTCGACGGTTATTCTAGTAAGGTCAATCTACCCAGACCGTCGATTCTAGGGGGTATGGCTAAGAGGGGTCTCGTACCTCGGCTGGGGAGTCCACGGTCTCCCTCCTTCCGTTCTAACAATCTGGGGCTCGTGGTCCTCGAAGTTTTATCTCAGCAAGCCTAACACAAGCTCGCCGTATGATAAGTGCGATTTTCGCCGCCCCAATGCCAAATTCTGCATCCACTCCTTGTGCAGCATCCGGCCAGTGCGTGGTTACTTTTCCTGACGTTTCACGTGCCTCGCGCGACCAGCTCCTGTCCACGTGGCTCTCGCTTCTGAGAGACAGTATCCCCAAGCGCGCTTGCTGCTCGGATTGTTGCTGCTGTTATTCCGCTGATGGGCACTTCTTGACAGTGAATCCAGTACGAACAAAATCGAAACAGCTCAAGAATAGCCAAGATTGGGGGTTGCTAGCTCATTCGGATTCCCCGTACTTGGGACAGAGGTTCGCCGCCAAATCAGGTCATGCTTCACTTTTTGGAAAGCCTTCCAAAACGCACACCCTGACGTCATCGAAGTGCCGGTGTCCATGTTCCTAGCTCGAGAAGTACGGGTATTTTAAGGCTGGCATGTCGAGGCCTCGATGAAACTTCCGGTGAAAAAGCGCCCCTTCGTTTGTTGCCCCTTTGTCCTTGACCCCCTTCAAGGCATTCCCTCGGTGCGCGAGAGTGCCGCGGTCGCTGTCGGATGCGCCACCACCGCGTACAAGGACGAGATCGCGCCGCAGGTCCGTCTTCCGGTCCCAATTAAAGGATTGCTTCGTGTTACAAAATCGCTTCAGAGTACCCTCTTAGAAGTGCTTCAAAGTTGCCTTACGAGTTGCTTCAAAACCGCTCCAGAATCGTCTTAGAGTTGCCTCAAGGTTGTCTTGCGAGTTGCTTCGCAATTGGCTAGAGTTGCTGGGAACGTTGATCTTCATTTGAGCACAGCGCTGCATTCTTTGGCTGCTTTATGCATCGAACGAGTTTCGTGATTGACAACAGAAAGTGTTTCGGGATTCATGCGTGTCTTCGCTTCAGGGGCACTCTCGGTCGGAAGGTCAGCGGGTGCGCTGCTGGTTCGCACGTCGCGAGAGCGCTTTTGCTGATGTTCAGTGCTTTAAACGGACAGGAACCTGACCGTTTGAGACATTTCAAGAAGGAGACCTGCGTCGATCGACACCTCGATGCAGAATCAATGTTGACAGCGCTTCTCGTCTGGGATTAAGGGGATCTCCATACCTGTCTTTGCCTTGCTCGGCAACGGCGCTCTGCAAGCGTCGGCTTTACTCCGCCTTGAGCAAGCCATGCGTCGCGTTTGACTACAATCTTCGCTCACTGATCTGCACGGCTTATCACTGAACATAACACGCCCGTCAACTGCAGGTGCTCGCCGAGCTGCGGACGCTGCTCTCCCAGGCCAAACAACAGCCGTCCGGAGGTGTACAAAACGACGCGAACGGAAGCAGAAAACCGGACAGGTAAGTTACACCGACACGGCAAGAATCCGTGTTGCGTATTCTTCGTTGCGGGCCACTAATGTGGTACCCGCGAACATATGGCGCTTTGAATTTGAAGCGGGGCCGAATCGGGGCCGAGCCGGAGGTTCCGCTACGGAAAAGTGGCGGAAGAACCGGACCCGAGGCCCCAGTTCAAGGCCGATTCGTAGAGAACCGATCTGATTCCTACGGATTGGAGCCGTGTCTCACGAACCAGTTCCTGTTCTCTTTAGAACAGGGGCCTGGGTCCGTTTGCTTTTCCGGAGCGGAACTCCCCATCCGGCTCCGGTTCGAAGCCAAAGCGCCCTCCGAAAAGAACAACCGATTTCAGGTCGCAGATCACGACATGTTCGAAAACTGCCCTGGGGCCCTGCGAAGAGGACTCGGAACGGGTAGCACGGGTAGGATTTGTGATGGAAAAGTGATGCATCACAAGACCATCTTGTGACTCCCGCCATCGTCGGTTCTTTGTCATCCACTTTCGGGTGTTGTTTGCGGTCAACGCTTGCCTCCTGGTCACAACGCTCTTCCTTTCTTCATTTTTGTCGTATTTCCGTTTCTTCATTTCTTCGTTTCAATCAGGCAACATGTCAACCGAACGTCTCTAGAGTTTTTGGCTGCTAAGGTATGGGCCTTGCAAGTAGATGAGAACGTAGTCCTTGTTTGACCTTTTCAGCAGTCTTCTTATTACTATCAGGTTTCGCTCGTCACAGAAGTTATAGTATTAATTGATTTCGATTCACAGCAACGCTCTTGTCTCCTTTGCACAGCGCCGCTCACTCCACCAACGGAAGCGCCGACCCTCCGAATGCCACGTGTCCGAATCTGGACGGCGAGGCCGAGTGTCCGCAGCCCGTCCGGAACGGCGAGCCCTGGGAGGCGTCCGAAGGGGGCATCTACCTGCTGCGGGAACTGTCGGCAGTGCTTCCGGAGAAAGTGCCGTCGTTCCTCCCTCTTCTAGCAGAGCTCGTGAGTCTACTTTTTGGTCTTGGTCTTTTTTCTCAGTTGCAAATTGTCCTCCAGAGAGTCAGCCTCTCAAAAAGTGAGAGCGCGTTTTTAGTTAGGCGAACCGGCTGCAGAATCTGTCGGCGGTACTTCTGAAGAAAGTGTCGCGTTCCTCCCCATTCTAGCAGAGCTCGTAAGCGGACGCGCTTCAAATTCGTCATAAACAACTATTCTTTGGAAACCCTTGAATGCACTGTCAATTTGATTCGCCTCTCGGTGCACGCGGGACTCTATTTAGGAATAGTCTGACCCCCTTCGCAAGAGCGGAAGCATACGAGATTTTCAACATGCGTATTGGCCGGTCAAGAGCCGGCCCCTTGAATTAATCGGCGTTCTCCTTCTGAGCTTCTGAGAAGCTTAGAGGGAGGAGAGACTGGAGGGGCATCAAACTTGGACTTTGCGATTCTCACTGAGTGTGTGCCCTCGTACAGGGCCATTGCACGGGCTTCGAGCGGTTTCCAGACCTGCTGGATACGCTGTGGAAGCAACTACCGGTCATAGCCAAGGTGGGACTTGCTAGATCCGATAAGATCAGAAATCCCACAAACTTGCTTTCCAGAAGTGCGCCTCCTTATTTCTGGAGTCATATGAAGCCATAGCTCGAAAACCGCAACAGTGTCATGCTTAAGAAGGATCACTTGAGGCTCATTTGCTCCAAGAAAAGTGGACAGCGTGCCGGTTGCTTCCCCGTTTTCGTACCTCTGACTACGTCAGTTGCTTGGTCTCTATTTTAGGGAGGGTCTCCGCGTCCACCGCCAGATCTGCTTTGTGAATGTGCTGCCAGCGATTCAGATGCTTATACTTTACCCTTTGTCTGCGCCTGCAGAACATGGGCAAGAAACGGTTCAAGGCGTACCTGGAACTTTTCCTTGACCCGCTCTTCTGGGCGCTGACGTGTCGCCAGGCAAGCTCCGAGCCTCATCCTTCCAATTGAGTGTCGTAGCCTTCTCTTTATTCCGTTTCCTTGGTGCGTTGGCTTCCCCACGTCTTCTTCCTTTTCCCTATTCTTGTCCGTGCGTGCTCTTTCCTCTCGTCTCCCGCTGATTTTCCTTCCTTCTTCAACGATCCTTTTCGTCTGTGTGCCACCTATCAAGGCTGCCGACATGCCCCTCTCTGATTGATCTCCACAAGGTCAGCCGCCTTGGGCCACACGGTGTCAAGGTTACCGCTCGACAGACTCTGTTCGGCGCCGGGGCAGTGCCTAAAAGGGCACCGATGGACCCCTTCTTATCTGAGCGCTGGTCCTTTCTAGTCTTCTTATGCACGCCTCATCTCCTTCTCCGGTCTGCCCATATTCGCTCACTCTCTTCTCGCCTCACATGCGGCCCCTTTTCTTGCTACCGCTGACGTCACCACCTCCTTCCGGCGCGCAGCGCTTGGTGGAAAGCGCGGCCGCTTATTGCATCACCGAGTTCGGGAGCTCAGAGGCCCCAAAATTTGATCGCTGATGACGTCATCGTCCTTTCCGATCCACAGCGCTTGGTGAAGAGCACAGCCGGACATTGTGTCAGCGAGTTGCAGGAGCTCATCGGCCCCAGAATCTGATTGCGTCTGACGCATCATTCTTTCTGATCTGCAGCGCTTGGTGGAGAGCGCGGCCGGGTATTGCGTCAGCGGGTTGCAGGAGCTCATAGGCCCAGCAATATGGTCGTTGCTGACGTCATCGTCCTTTCCGATCTGCAGCGCTTGGTGGAGAGCGCGGCCGGGTATTGCGTCAGCGAGTTGCAGGAGCTCATCGGCCCCACGATCTTCCGCGCCCGCTTAGACGATCACCAGCGGGCGGCCCTCGATTCTAGCCCGTTCGTGGGCCCGCCCGCCCTCCAAGCGCAGTCCGCCGCCGTCAATAGGACAATCATAAAGTCGGCGACTTTAGGCTCGTCGGGGCTGCAGTTCGGAGCGCCGATCATGCTGGCCCCCAGTACGCGACCAGAGTAGAGGGTATTCGAGGTTACAGCAATCGCTGATCAATTCCGGCTTTAGTTTTTCCAAAAAGATCGAGCGGGTCATTCAAGAGTCCAAACATATCTTGTGGCAGTTCTGGTCATCAAACCGCAGGCTACACGTCTTTGTGCGTGATCTTTGCTTGAAGCATATGCCAATTTGGCACCGGGCCTGGGCTAAATCTGCAAACCCCAAAGGCTGCACTGGTCATGCACTGAGAGGACGTACGGTCACGCTCAAGGCCGGCAATGTTGAGTACTAAGCCGGTGATCGAATGTAACACGAAGTATACGTGTCACTGAAAGCATCGATGCACGGCCTGCATGAACTGCGCACAGGCTTCGGATGCTATATTTGATTGGAACTCGCTTACGCAGTCCGGTTTGGCCAACATCATTGTTGGAACCGCGTCAGTCTTCACTGAACGTGTTGCTGGGATCGACGTCACACGTGGTATACCATCTTAAGCTTGGGCCCGGCGGCAGCAGTGACTGAGATCACTACTAGCTCATGCATGGATCATGCTAGGCTAACTTGAATGTGCATGCACGTATTCGGATGCCGTGACTGCATTCACTATGATCGATGTATTTACGATTTCAATAGAATCCGTTGTGCACCGCGGCTTGCGATTTCACGCTTTTCAGTCCGGGCCGCCTACTATGCCAGCCAATCGCAATCTCGCGAGGCGGCTTTGGTACTGATGCGATAATCCCGCGCCGGTGTATTTGGAAACATATCTGGCACTGATGCACAAGTTAGATCGGACGAGTCACGTACATGTCCGATGATTCACATGGGACATGCCAGGCAATCAGGCTGGTCGGCTAAGTTCGACGACTAAATAACAAGGATCATTGCAACGGCTTATAGTACAAACCGGCACAAGGCGGCCGTCCCCGCGTGCCAGGTCCGACAGACTAGCATGGCCCGCATGTCCAAAATCGAGCGTCCGAATAATCAACAACACTCAGCAGCATAATCTTCTCCGGACCCGGCCCGGCCCGGGGAGTCTTGTCTAACACTGAGCAGCGCTAAGTAGGGGAAGACATAATGATAGTCACAGTTGCTCGAACCTGTCAGGGAATTCACTCGACCAGACCTTTCCGTTCTGACATCAGCGCCTGAATGGAAAGACAAACTTCAGGTGTACCTACCGCACAACCTTCACCTTATGGACAAAGGTTCCTTGACGTAAGTACTTGGCCATCAATAACCGTCTCCCCAAGCATCCGCTCTTAGCTGGTGCGTCAAACTCCTCTTCGATTTCCGCTCCGCTTCCAGCCGCCTCTCGTCTGACGGATTGCTCATGGCCCTGACCGCCTTCTTGACGTTCTTGTCGTCGAGCGCACTGGCGATGAGTCGCCGAGCAGCCCGCGCCGTGGTTTTGGGCCGAGGAAGCGGTGGTTGCAGCTCTGCCATTGACCAGAACTTTTGTCAGCGGGACATGAAGAAGCAAAAGTACAGGCCAAAAATTGTCGCGAGCGGTTGGTTTTAATCGTCTAAGGACCAGACGCGTGATAAGAGGCAACTTATACAGGCCGGATGCTAACAAAACGAACAAAAACCCTCCAGGAATGAGCTAAGTTTTCGTACTCAGAACCTTCAGGGATGTTTTCTGGAAAAGCTGCGCAGCCCACTTGCGATCCCCGTTCTGTCTAACATAGAAAATGTATCAAAAAAAAGCTATTGGGCAGACGCTTTTTCGCCGCCCATCCTAATATTTCCGGAAAAGGGCCGGTCAAGTTCCTCACAGTCCAGTCGGACTACAAGAACAGCGTCGGGAAAGTACCACTTAAGCAGAACCAGTACGTACCTTCCGCAGGCAACCGTAGCGCCGAGAGGCTCGCCTCCGCAAATGGCCGCAGCTTGAACTTACTATCGTTTATGGAGTCTAGGGCGGCCCGTGCTGCAAAGAGATGAGGGAAGTCTAGATCGATGACTAACGAAGTGCTCGACCCGAGGAGCGGGGAAGGGTTTTCAGTCGAATTTCCTTTTGCTCTCCTTTCTTCTTCTCGGATGGTCTTACGAAAATGAACGCGAGCTCAACCGCTGCCTCACTTAAGCGCGCAGAACAAACTGAACCTCACCCACTAAGATTACAAGGAGAGTTCGCATGTTGAGTTGGCAAACTCTGACGGCAGTCTTTAATGCGACAACAACACCTGGTCGTTCCACCAAACCTCGCGTGTAACGGCAGGCCGAACTCAGACGAGCTATGGGGGCTCATCGGTGTTCCCAAACTCCTGAAAGATCCTTCAAATCACATCCAGAGTTCAAAACCCCTTTCCGATAGCTTTTCAAAAGGGTAATGCGCACCTGCTGAAGGCCGCCGAAACACCGCCACCGCGTGCGTGTCGTCCACCCACTTGATCGTGACGCCCTCTTCCCTATACCCCCAGAACAGCGTCTCCAAATCCATCGTTTTCACGCTAGGTGCAAACCCATACACTTCAATCACATGGTCCATCCCGCTCGTGCTCGCCAGGGGGGGTCGGTCCGCTGCCCAATCTTCGGACGTGTCTGCTCTGCCGGACCCCCCGGGAACAGGTAAATCGGACTCGTCGGGATATCGAACACTGTCGGACGCTCCCCCGGCGCTTTCGGATCGGAGCCAGATTTCTGCCTCGTCCGCTTTCGACGCGCTGCGCGTTTCTCTTTCGCCCCAGTTATCTGGCCCTTCGGACTCCCCACGATCGCTGTACAAGGAACCTCCCCCGAAGCGGACGGCGCCACGGCCCCTCGGTTTGGAGCCACTGCTTTTGGGGGGCTGAGATGTGCTCATGCCCCCAAAGTCGTTATCTTCCACCAGACTCTTTCTATCATTCCGGCTAGCAGGAGGAGGTGTTGATAAATCCTCCTCCCAGTCCCGAGTCTCCCAGTCTGCAGCGTCCCCTTCTTCTGAGGAATGCGGTTCGGCGCCGTTTGAAGCTACCCTTGAGTTGTCTTCTGTTACGGAGAGAATCTCTAGTCGCTTGGCGACGTCATGGTTGGGTCTGTGAGAACAGGATTGGAGGAACTCAAGAGAGGCTTGAACATGTCTCACCATTCTGATGGGATGGTGGTCGCAGAAGTTGTTTGCTACTCCAACATTCAACTCACAATCTCAGCAGTTTACCACAGGAGGCAAGGTGAGAAAGTTCAGGAAGGCGGGCTCAGCCAGCTCTTCCAATATCAAACAATAAGAAGATACATGGATTACTTGAGGATTATTCCTTCTGCTTCGTGAGTATCAAAGCTGGAGCTATGGAACTTTTCAATGTAATACTTCGGTACTTGACTTATCGAAGCTCGTGAAGACAAAGAGACTGGACTTTGACCCATTTTTGCAGTTGCTGATTTTTAACCACCATCAACAAAGAGAAGGAAGTGGAAGGCACACCCACACGGCATTACAAACAAAGCGTCGCAGCGTGATCGCACGCATCACCGCCACATGTAAGCTGATCAAAGTCAAACAAAACCGCTCCCCTGCGCCTGACACACAGCAAAATCGCACCGCTCACCTCGGCACAGGTGTCTCCTCCACTTTGTGCCTAATCGCCAGTGCTCTCTGGAGCAGTGGGTCTGCTTTCAGGGTCAGTCCCTGCTTGCAATAGAGCAATCCAAGGTCGTTCAGAGCTGCTGCAAGGCCCAGGCTTTCTTCCCCTCTGCTTTCTGCATCTTTGATCACACTAAGGAGGAGCGTCTCCGCCTCCGCCTGGTTGCCCTCACTGACCTGGGTGTCTACCCTGTCTGACCAATTGGCCAGGCTTTTCGAAACCATTCTGTCCAACCAGGTCACTCACCTTCAAATGGTATGCCTTCAAGCGTCCATCTCGCAAGATTAGAATTATATGCACTTGGCAGGACGCTTTGTATGCGTCTACCTGCCTAATTACCTTCAGAGGGTAAACTCGATCATGTGCTATTAGGGAAGGGACACTTTGAAGCTGTACCCCCCGTATTAATTATGGAGCCCTTTCAGCCTGATGACCTTAGTCCCCCCCCCTTCCTGACGGGCCCCGCTGGCGCGGGCCCCAAGCCCCCCCCCTTCCCTGCTCAGCTTTCGAGGGTCTCCGGTCCCCGCCCCATGCAAGGCTCAGTTTTTTTTCCGAAGTTTTGCAAACCGGAGTACATTTACAAAGTTTACAAGCTGTATTCTGTGTATTTTGGGGCTGACTTCGAGCTACGTTCAACCTGAAGGGCATATTTGGACCAATCACTGGATTATTTGGAGGAAAATCCCCTAAAAATCACACCCATATCACCCCTTGAACCCCCGCGGAACTCTCAGGGTCTACAAGGTTCCCCCCCCATGTGGCCTTGGGCTTCCTTCGGTGGTAGTAGGTCCCCTTCTACCACCCAGTAGCGGCTCTCGGTCCTTGGTACCCCCCCCATAACAGTTAATACGGGGGGTACAGCTTCAAAGTGTCCCTTCCCTTACATACATAAGTGCTGGCTGCTTTTCCGGGAGGAGAACCAAGACTCAGAGCAGACGCGCCCCCTCTTCGATGATCCCCTGAGGAGACGGGGCCGCGTTGCGGTCGATGCTTCTCATCGACGGCTGGAAAGATTCAAAGCAGATTGCTTTCCTTTCAGGGGGGCTGCAGTGCGTCAAAGTGACAGCTCCCCAAATGTTCACAAGCGGCTTTCAAAGTTTCATTGTCGAGAGCAGAAACTGAGAAAGCAAGCTGGTCCAGTTGCCCAGTTTCTGTTTGCAAGGCGCCCTGCGTAAAGCTGATTTTGAGCTTGCAAATTTCTCAAGGGCCACATTGTACCAGGTACATAAGAAGATTCACAGCATTGCCGATTGCTGTTGAGCACACCCAGAGGAGGCGCCAACTCGACAACCTTCGGAAAGATGGCTGCAGCCAGCAAACATACCACCACCTTGCAATTGCAAAATTTAACGTCTATTTTGCAGAACATGCAATTAGAAGAAGCCTGTAAAGTTTTACAGCCGGGAACTCTGAGACAGCATGGTGCATTTGGTTCTAGCAGGGCGCCAAGCAGGAAAAGGGTCCGGTGTAAGCCTATGATGCCGCTGAGGGACGCAGCCTCTTCCTTGAACCTACTTATCAACAGCCAGTTCTGTCAATCAGCGGTCCACATTGGCCAGTTTTCAAGTTCATCAGGAGTGCATTCAGTGGGGCGAAGGACGAGCAGTAACGTAAGAGCTGTGAAGAAAAGCAGCCAAACAACTGCTAGCAAAGACGATGAGTGGGACCCGGACTTTGTGGAGGCAATGAATCAGGTATGCTAGGGAAAGTACATTTAAGCAGAACAAGGTTCTTTTTTGCACCGGAACACATGCACATTTGGCTTTCAAGATTCCCCATCCACATTCCCTTTGGATGAGACCTGAACGTCCTTGTCAACACTCTGCCCACTGGATTAATGTGTGGTAGTTGTGACCGATCGCCTCAAATTGCACCGCAATGCTTAGGGCCACCAAGAATCTACAACCCTGCTGCTTTTAAACGACAGAAACAGGCAAAACAATTGCTCTAAGATACGATTTTGAGGGGCTTTGACTGTTCCTGGTGCATCTCCATTGTTCAGAAAGAATCTATGATAGTGGCTGATAGGAAACCCCAGCGAATGTGAATTTTGAATTCCACATCTTGGATGTGTTAAGGGTATTCTTCAGCAGGGCCCTGGCGCCCCATGTAAATCTCTGACGTCGCTAGTTCCCTGACATGCAGCTCTGCAATAAGGCCGTCCGAGTCATGCTGTCTGAGGACCTCCAACTCGTCAACCAATTGCGGACGGTAAGCAAAGGTCGAACGCATGAGAAAAACGAGTGGTCTGTATGTTCCAGACCTCAAATGATGTAGATTCTACTTGTGGACTTATCGTCAGGTTGAAGTAGAGGGACCATTCTCGCCGCCTAGACCAACTGCCTCCTTGAATCAATAGCACCTTTTCAGTGTTTGTCTTGTCTTGCAGCTTGAGCCAGGGGCTAGTCGATTGTGGGAAAGCTGTGGACCTGCCTTTGACGACCACAGGAGTGTGCATCCTGTGCTGACACTTTTGAGAGCGCCGCATAAGCCTTGCTTGGTCGGCATAAATGCTCCCATTGATCACTGACCTCTTTGTGTCACCGCTTTCACAACCACTGCTACTCCCAATAGATCATGTCATTAACGAGTCTCGAAAACAATGGACTGCTCGTTAGATGATCGTCAACCAGTGTGCTGTCAAGTGGCATGCACGTGTGTTCGTAGTGGTCAAGAAGTAAAGGTTGTGTCACCTTGCAGGAGCTGGACAACACAGGAGCCACTCTTGTGGAGCATGGGGAGATTGACGCAGCACGCTTCATACTGGTGGTGCAAGAGATGCTGGATCACAAGGTGTGTACGCACTTCTCGTATCCTAACAGTGCTTCTTCACGCCCATCGTATGTATGCTGTTTCCTCTCCAGCCTTGTTTCCTTCTCTTTACCTCGTCTGCTGTGTCGCCCATCTTTCAGATTCTTCCATGACCTTGTTTCGGAAGGGCGAAAACAAGGTCTTTCATGGCGGCAGCGGGAACCTGTCGTTGGTCTATTCAGCAAATCTCTTGCACAAGGTGTGCCCCTACTCTTCTGAAAATCAAGGCTTTCAGATCACGAACTCTCGGGGCATGCTATTCTCTGCATCAGAAAATTCTAGTAGCATTTCACTTGCAAGACCCCCAGGAAAGTACTTCGTTCAGAAGTTAAGGGGAGCCCAGCTCGTTGATAGTGAAGACGTCAAACCTCATCTTTGGCTCGGCTGCCTCGGCATGTACTGCATAGTTGCGCTTCATGCGATACTTCTAGTCAGGAAAGCACGATCATTGCAATTCCTGCGCCATTCATCTCGGTCGATTGCAGGGTGCAACCCCGTGACCTCTTGGAACCGAAAGAATTGTAGACTTCATGGTCCGTTTACTGGTTGAGCACTGACATATGGGGACTTTTGTAAGGCTGCCTGATGGTCGAGCTGACCTGAAGGCGGCACCCGGCCGCAACTTGAAACGTTTTCGTGAACCAGGCGTTCCTCATTCAACGATGTGCAGGCATACTGTTGACCTTGTGAAGTGGTTTTCTTGCTCGTAAGCTTGGTGCGACTCCGTCGGTAGACACGCCGACCGCCGTTTTCAATCAGAGCGCGTCTCGTTCATGCAGCTTGCACCCGAGAGGAAGTTGTTGAAAGGGCGCTTTGTGGAGGCGTTCGAAAAGATTTTTGGCCTCGTTGAGGACGCCGGATGGTCGCTACAGCCCCCAGAAGAAGAGGGCCAGGAAGGAGAGGTATGCCCCACCTTTCGTTCTTTTTCAAATACAATTATGGGTCCGGAGATTTTTTTGGACTATTAGGTTTGGCTGGACATACATGGATGCGTTTTTGGGCTGCAGCGCGAGTTGGGTGACGTTCTTGTGTGATCGTTTTGCTCATAGTAGGACCGAAGGACAGTATTTCACATCGCTGGGGCAGCCTTTGGTGCAACGCAAAAATGCAACAAATCAGTCGACTCGAATACGATTTTGCATCTAACAAGCTTGTGACACTTTCTTGCAGATCCTTGTAGAAGGTAACGACCACACAGATGCCGAGCCTCCTGTAGCTCCTAAGAAAGTCAGCGAACCATACAATCGCACCTTTCAAGCTCAAGATCAATTTGTTTGATCCACTGTAGGCGGTTCGAAGCACTATCGCCCGTTTGCTCTCCGGCTCAGCCTTGCATTTTCTTCCCTTTTCTGATATCATTGAATGCCACCAAGTGCCGGAGGATGCAGAACATGCTCTATGAGGCGCCACCCAAATACGCAATGCTCCTACAAGCAGGTGCGTTGATGTCCCTTGACGTAGGCAAGAAACTCTGTTCGATGCTTCATGCTCAGGATGCTTCATGATTGGCACCAAAAACACGTTGGAGGAGCTATAAGATTGCAGGTCATATATCCGTGAAAGATGTATATCAATCATGGCGCGCGATATATGGGCACGTGGAACCCACCTTAAGGAAACTAGGAAAGAGGGCTCAGCTGCCGCTGAAGCCACGCGTGGTGCTGTGGACCAGATGCTAGTTCGAACCTGTAGGCTGTGACGTTCAATTTTATGTGCACCTCAGGCAAGGCTAGCTGGTGGGTAGCAGGGGCCATGGGGCCCCCAAACTTGAAAGCTGACCTCACCGAGGCTGCATACTCCAATGCGACGCGTCACGATGTGACCTGCACTCTCGAATTGCGGCTGAAGTTGTAGCAATTAATGCGTCATACATTGCGGCGTCTTGCCCCGGCCGCGGTTTCTTTGGAGAAGGACCGATCACTTTGTACACCATTCGCAGGGCATTCGCGTCCCGGGGATCGGACGTTGACTTTCTTGACCCCTGGACGCCGGACGGTGCTCGGTTTGACACATGTGAAAACTACAAATTGTTCGGATGTTGACCGGTACCGGTACTGCATGGTGATACCTATGTAGGTGGGTCCTATTACCGTACCAGCGTTTAATTTCGTCAAATATTAAACAATTATTTGGCCTGACGAATTCCGCTGGAAAATATTCTGGGCGGTAATGGACCGATAATGGTCTTGTTTAGCAGGTAACGCTAGGGCTGCCGAATCCCGCAAACGTTTCATAATTAATTATCTGGCGTCGAACCTGACGAAATTAAACGCTGGTACGGTATTACCTACTGCCTTCACGGGCTCAGCCTCAGCCAGGGTCAGCCTTCAGGCTGCACAGTGCACATGCAATCCGCTGACCTTTCTGCGCGCGCCTCAAATTTCAGACCGGCTGAACCGGTCTGGACTCTGCCCGTATCAAGAAGGGCACCTTGTCCGGATTTTACGGCTTTGTCATCTGGAGTCTCCTGCTGGTTTCTCAAGCGGTCCCCGCTGATAGAGATCGGTTGGAGAAACGCTCGGTGATACAGGGTTGTACGATGGGTGTACATGGCGGGTGGCGGGTACCCGTACGGGTAGGTGCTGAGATTTTTCTGCAAAAACGCATTGCATCGTCATGGCTGGCAAGGTGGACTCCTGAGAAAATTCTGACTTGACTTTGAAGAGAAGGGATTTCTCCCTGGCTACAAAACAGAGCACTCCTAATCGGTGTTCAGACGTTTCGCTTCTCGCAGACAGAATCTCTTCCAACAGCCAGCCCCCCTCTCAGCAATGCCCGCGAAATTGTTCTGGTTTTCAACTTGTGAAGCAGTAAGAGAGGCAAGCGGAGCGGAGGCTGCAAAAGCTTTTGAAGGCAGTGATAGTGCCTCCCAGTGTCGAAGATGGACCATTTAGGACCCCTCCCCGTGCGGTCTTTGAATCATATATCTCGGGTGTCCAAGTCTCTGTCCCGCTCAATAGATTTCTACACCAAGATATTAGGGTTCTATGAGGTAAAAAGGCCTGGGTCATTAGACATCCAATTTGAAGGAGCCTGGTGAGTGTTCTGAGCCTGGCTTTTCCTTTGAACGCCTGGCACCTGTCAAGAATGGCAATTCCCACTTTCTTCTCAATTGAAGCCTCTCACATGCAGATGTCTTTTTGTGAGGGTTTGTGATAGTGCAGCTTGAAGGCCATTGAGAGTTGCTACCCTCCTCGCAATGCACATTTCTAAGGACTGTGATTACTCGTGCAAGTGTTGACTCCTAGGAAGCCTCTTTGACCAGTCTGAAAGTGGTACTGACCAGTCTAGCAGGCTTTCTAAGCTTGTGATTGCCAGCAAAGCTACCTTCACCAAGACAAATTGAAGCAGAGGTGCAATTGGTCAATGTGCTCGCTGTTGACCCTATTGAAACTTGCCTGGTCAACAAGCATAGATAGGCTAGGGTCTCCTTGAGGTCAGCAGTTCCTCAGAACCGTCTGCAAGCTGGGTAGCTGAATGGGAGACGCACTTGGGCAAAGAGACAATGTGCTCATAACATACACTTCAGACTTGGGGGGCAGGGACATCATGCACACACACTTCCTTTTAGTGGCTGAGCTTGCCTTTGTGTCCTTCAATTGCACAGAGTGCTTGGAAAAAACCCATTTTGAATGTTTTGAGGATCATATCTGCTTGAGCTTCTGTCCCTTTGAAATTCAGCTGCCTCTGCTTTAAGCAACTCCAACATTCTGTCACCAGCGCCAATTGAGCTTCACAAGCCCTTTGCTAAGAGGGTGTCCCACCATTCACTCAGTCCTCTCATCTTGGCCACTGGCCTGCACCTTCCTTAGATTGTTTGCTTGCGCAGGAAACATGCATTCTCTGATGCTTGAGCTCATAAGTGTCATTGACTGGTGGCAGAGCACAAAACTTGACGTTGTTGTCACGGCAATGATGCTCCATCTGTGCATCAGTTGGTCATGTTCCACTTCTCCATTGCGTTATCAGCACCTGTTGAGCCTCAGAAAGTCTAAAGTAAGTAGCACATATTCAAGCCACACTGGTGCCAGCTAGGTTGGCTTGCAAAGACTCACAGTTGTTTTCTGCAGGCTATTCAACTATGGAGTTGGCATCCATTTGCTAAAAGACTCTACTCCAGGAAACATGTACTTGAACACGAAGAAGGAAATCAACCCCAAGGCCGACCACCTGTCTTTCCAGGTAAGCTGAGCTAGTTGCTTCCGATAGCGTTATGCACGCTCTAACTTTTGGTCTTGCGCTTTTAACAATCATTGTCATTGTTCTTTTTCTCAAACATGCAAAGGCCAACTCAGAAGAGTAGCTTCTTCTGATTCCCAATGGAAAGGAACATTGCAGAGTTCTTTGGGTGATTGATGCGTGATTGATTGGACTCGTTGAATTACACATAAGAATAGCAGATCACTCTCTGACTTCCATACCAGGACCTGAATAATATGGAACTAGATACCAGTAAGGTTCAGCGTCGATCCAGCTGCATTAGCGTGATTCTCAACCCAAGTCCCCATGTGCTTTGGAAAGTCAGCTTGTAGTCCTTTAGCAGTAGGTTGGCTGCCTAGGTCAAGAAACACTCCTTCTAAGGCACAGTGACCTGGGGTGAAATGAGCTGAGCTAAAAGTGGAGCATAGAAGGATTGGTGCAAGACGATGCGGCAGCAATCTGCAACCCATACGGCCGTCTCATGACCTTCTCCTGATGTTCTGCTGTCGAGCATCCAGGTCCCACAGTATAGCATTTGTCTGCGACAGCTGAGGAACGACGTCCTCAACTCAGTCATTAGATGCTTGTCATGCAAAAACAATCTTGCAAAGTCCATATCGCCAGTTCTAAATGTACTTGCCTGCTTTGCGTATGCAGTCCGACGACCTTGGGGAGGTCGAGCGACGCCTCAAGCTGCTCGGCATTGAGTACGTCTGTCGGTCCGTGATCGAGGACGGGATCGAGGTGCAGCAGCTTTTTTTCCACGACCCGGACGGCTTCATGATCGAGGTGTGCAACTGCGAAAACATCCCCGTGGTGCCATTGGGCCCCCGCTGCGGACGGCCCCTCTCGCGGCGCTTGTCGAACTCTCAGAAGCGGGCGATGGCGATCAACTGCGAGTTGATTGACTCGACGATGGATCGGCCGTCGCCACGGTTACTTGATGCGGCGTGTCGAGTTAGCCCCCGGCTCTCGAGCCAGAACGCTCTGCCGGGTGGTTTTAGTGAGTTAGGGTTGGCCTCGGGGGCATTGCAAGGTGTCAGAGTCTGAAGTGGGGTCACGGTCTGAGGTGGACAGGGTAGGAAAGCAGGTCCTTGTGTTTGTGTACAGAAAAGGATAGGTGTGAAGCAGAACCATCTTGGTTCCGAAGAGCAGAAGAAGTCTCCAAACGAGTTTTTGACTTTGTGTACCCTATGATAGCGCTCGTCGGGTGTCCGCCGTACTGACAGGGAACACGCTCAATAGACAGACAGCCGAGCTCATGTTTAAAAGGAGCCCCAAACCGTCACTAGCAGTCTATGCATCAGACTTCGACTGAAAGAGTCGAAAAGTATAGCTTCTCTAGCTGATCTAGTTGAGACGTATCATCGAACTCAGTTTTTGATTGTTGAATCTAGCAACTGGAAATAGTGCCCTTTGTCGTAATGATAGATTGCCGGCTCCAACGTGACTTGATATAACGAGCCTCTCGGAGCCTCTCGGAGAGACTTTGACGACAGCCATTAACGCATACCGCTTTCGTGCATCGATGCCAAGTTTTTGACTGGACTAGCAAATGCCAGCACGTACTGTGACCGATCAAGGGATATGGAATCACGCAAGCCTTTACGTTGTCGTCGACAACCTTCTGTATTCACTGTCTTATATTCGATCTTGAAATTTGAAGCGCAACGGTGCAATGTGGCAACGCGGGGTGCCCTGAGCGCTTGCAATCGGATTATAGAGCACCGGTACGGCTGATACACAGGCGTTGAGAATATCGAAACCATTTCTTCTCCGTCGATCTAGCTGGCCCGTGCTAACTAACACACATATGCAAGCAGACACGTTTTCGCACATGTGTATATATTGAGCCGTCATTGAAGATGAAGCTGAAATTTACACGAGCTAGGTCCTATATAATCTAGGACGCCTCCTGAATCTTTGATCGACGTCCAGTACGTGACTGTACCCTTGCATGCACGAGCGGCCGTCGCATAGCCGGCACATGGGGCCGGACTCGAATGCATGACAGTCACTAATTCGAAGCTTCGCGTGTCTGAGAACGCGCTGGGCATCAGTGTCCGACTTACTTCAAGCTATTGCTATCTGACGCTTTTGTGTTTGTAATGGAAGTACTCTTGATAGCGTTAGTTTGATAACGAAGACGGGAGACAAATCAAATCCCTCGATGTCAATGTACTGGCAAGCTAGCTCCGACAGAAAGCTCTCAGACCTTGGATTAGGGGGACTTGAAGGCTGCTCACCACAAAAGGCTCAATGCACTGCCTTACAAGGGTCAACAGATTGACACTACAGATAGAGTCTATACTTCGATTCAGCCTTGGAGTCCTAACGTAGCGGCACTGAGCCATGCTTCCTCGGCGCCGGAACCGCACAAAACTAGATAAGCTGAACTATACGGAAGTCAAAGCCTCACCAAGTGTTAGAAGGATTACTTGGACCCTACAGCCGCATCCATTATGGATGATCTTGCATTTATTGCTCGTCTTTAGTGACGACTGACGCCGGAGTCCACATAAAGACACGTGACAGACTAACCCCCAAATAAAATCAAGACCTGCATGGCTTTGGTTATAGTGGACATCTGCACGATCCGTTCTGGCCACCAATTCCTATCCTTTCCATCGACTCTTTACGACAAACGTTCCGAGCTCCAGGCTTTCACCGACTTTAGTCATCTACTCTGCTTAAGCCCAATGCCTTGTCCCGAAGCAAAGTAAGAAACCAGTGTCAACATAAGGGGGTCCACTGACCGCCAAACATACCTAGTCTTGCACAAGTCTCAGAAATTAAACAACGCAACAGTTGGGATGCCATTATGGGGCCCGAATGGCTTTCTGGCCCCCAGAGCTCTCCAACTATGTTCCGCTTTCCACTCATTTCCTTGTCCGAGGAGCATACGCTATCCCCCATATGACTAACAGATCATTACCCTTCCGGCCCTGTTTTCCATGCTCTCTCGTCGCCCTGCCTTTTAGCGTATGCCCGCTTAGCTACCTATATCCGTTTATATAAGTGGACCGGTACAGTAAGAAAACCTTACTGTTATCAACGCGGAATGTGCCAGTATGGAACGTTTATATAGCGTCTTTCTCGAGGTTAAATGTAATCGGACACCAATGCTTGGTTGCACAGACTTCTGCACAAGGGAGAGACGGTTGGCAACTGAAGATCCGCCAGACGCGAGCACATTTTCAACAAAGGTTTCACCAGGGGAAAAACAAATAATGATCGAGCAACCGTGCACAGGTCTCCCCACCCGGATGTGGGCTTTACTGAGGAGTGTTTTACAAGACTTTCCGCGTGTTTCTAGCATCCGATCCCGCCTTGAAAGAAAGGGCTTTCACCGCGAGGGCCTCTAAGGCTGCGAAGCTAGGTCCGCACCTGCTGTTCCGCTCAGTTTCCGGCGTGGATTCCGCCGGTCATGATGTCCACGACCTTCTCGGGCGCAGTCTCTCCCAGAACGGAAACCAGCCGGCTGGCAGTCCGCTCGGCGGCCTTCCGTCTCCTTGACTCTTCCGCCAATTGCCTGAGCGGAAAGGGAAAAGGGCGTCAGAAAGGGATACATTGTCAGCCACTGAGCTGAAAGGCTCAAGTGGTAATCTACGTCTTAACTATTCTCCAGTCGCCCGAACTGGAACACCATGAGCAGCGACAGAGAATGAGACTGCCACTCGGAGTGCCCCTGTTTTGCTCCGCCGTCGAAATATAATGGACAGCCGAATCAAAATCGATGTGAATGTGGATATAAATCTTCGAGACACTCTCTTCGTGAGACGCCTGCATCAATGGAAGCTGACAACAAACAGTGACATCAAGTTAGCCAGGCGATCCAGGAGCAGGGAGTTTAGAATGGCCGGACAGGCGGTATCCAAAATCTGGACCCCTCGCTTGGGCGTCCGCCTCTGCCTCGCCCTTTCTAGCCTTGGAACCGCTCCACAGTCTTTCCAAAATTTCTGAGACAAAAGGGTATCTGGAAGTTTTAAAGCTCATTCGCCCAATGCTCACGCTTCGCCCTTCCTTCTTCTATGAATCACTCCAAAGACGGCTAAATTCGCCACTCTAACGTCGCGACGATCCCAGACCATACTTTTAAACGCCTGAAAACCCTAAAGCCCACCTGCCCACCGCCTCCGCCTCGCCCTCCTTGGCCTCGAGTCGCTCCGCGAAGCGCGCCGCCTCGCGCGCGCGCATCTCGCTCACCAGCCGCAGCTGCCGCACCTGCGCGCGCAGCGCCGCAAGCTCCGCCGCCGCCGCCACGTCGTCCCTGCTGACGTCACTGCCCGCCTGGCTGACGTCATCCTCGACGACGCTGGCGTCATCGCCGGTCCCCCGGGGGGAGGCCGAGCTGGGCCGGGGGGCTGGGGGCGTGGAAGGGAGGGCGACGGACGTGGCGCGTCGCGGTTTCGGCGCCCAGTCGAGGTCGTACGTCGAGGGGGGTGTTCCGGTTCGGGGGGGTGCCGGCGCGGGGCTCCGCCTGTCAGACACCTCCCCCCCCTTTGCGAGCGGGGAGGGATTAGAGAATGTTCGCTGGAGGCCCCCGGAGCGGGAGCCGAGGTTTTTCGTGAGGACCGTCACCGGGCTGTCGGGCGATCTCGGGGGGGTGGAAGTGGCCCGGAACAGGGGGGGGTACGGGCTGCCGATCGGCGACTCTGACTCATCGATCTCGGAGGGGGGGTAGTGGGTCGAGGATACGCTGGAGACAGTGCCGACGCTGCTGGGCGGGTGCGAGGACGTGCCGAACGAAGCATTGGAGGCGGTTCTGCGAAGACGGACCGTCTGGGTTTCAGATTTTGACTTCGTTCCGATCAAGCTTAACGAACTTGCATCGTCAATCAACGTCGTGCAATTTAAGAACTACAGTTCTGAAAACACGATCGTTCAGAACGACAAGCCTGTCCAATCAATGTAATGGCCCCTCATTCATTTGAGCAGAATATCCCCTTCGCTTTTTTAGGTTCAGCCCTTCACTTTATTCGGGCGCACATACACACGAATTCTCTACCGTCAGGTCGGATTGTCTCTAATTACAGAGACACCTTCCTTCAAACAACGACTGCCCACAAAGTGGATTGGAAGCAGCCAGAACGGGATCATGCAATCACTCACTCTGCGTCAACGTTCATGAGCCGGTCCGGTGCGGACGTCGCGCTCTGCAGCTTCTTCGGACGTCCGCTGGCGTCCGCGTTGTAGGAGCTGCGGGAGACGAGCTTCCCGTTCTTGGCCACCAGGAACACCTGGCAACGCGCCTCGCGCGAGACGGTCGCCGTCAGGCTCTCCTTCCTGAGAAAACTGCACGAGAAAACGAGTGAAAGTCGGCAAATGCGGGTTTCGGAGTCCCCATTTGCAGGTCGGCAGGTATTCGAAGGGCCGAACTGGCACTAGGAGCTGCTCGAAGGAGGATCAGAGTTGGCTGCGATTGTTCCCCGCTTGAGTTTTGAGAGGCCAGTTCAAACCTTGCAGATCAATAGGAATTACAACGTCTTCGACGAGCAATCAGGTGTTTTTTCCAAAGGGGACGAGTGCCCAGTTGTTTCTTTGCACAGGAGGTACAAAGCAACTAGGGATGGGGAGAACGAATCGAGCGGGCGCACTGACTGGAGCCAGCTTTGCAGGGAGAGGCACAAATACTTTTGGGAAACCCGGGTCCATTGCTAGAACATCGAAGCCAAGAATGTAAAGTGCAAGGTGACCCTGTTCAGATTGCCAAAGGATTGAAACCTTCGCCTGATAGGCTTTCAAATAGAAGACCCCCGGATTTTGAGGTCTCTCTTTTCCCTCTTGTGTGTTCGCCAGAGAAGAGTAGACTTCTTTTACTTTGTCAGATGCTTTCCAACTAACAAATCAACCGGCAACGCACCCCTCCAAAGCAGTCCCTAACCGTCTAACTCAGACCTCTATTTTTCGCTGACTGAAACACTCAGTTGACCTGAACCCAAGAGCTAACCCGTTCAGATGCAGCCACTAGTCTAAGACGGCAACAAATGACTTGGTGCAGACGCTCACCTGAGGCGACGACTGCCCTTCCCAGTGCCCATGACAAGGTGAGTGACACCCAGTTGAACCACACGGTCTAGGATCGCCTGGCGGCGCTGGCCCCATATTACCTCCGTTTTGGCCTCAATCTGAGAGGCGTAAGTTTGGGAAGTGGTTAGCTCCGCTAGCAAGTTTCGCAGAGGGCCAACTCGATTTTCGCGTTTGCTTGGGACTCCAGATTTGGGTTCACTCTGCGGGGCGCAAATATGCTTGAAAGTGACTGGATTATGAGGCGGGCACTCGGGGATCGCTTACTCTGGTTCTATATGTGCTTGGCGATTGCAGGTTCAATCTGCAGGGCGCACTTTTGGCCAGGTGATTAGACTCATAGATTTGGAGTCGCTCATTCTGGTTCTATGTGCGCTTGGAACTCCCAAGCTTGGGCTCAAGTTGCGGAGGGCCAAGTATGGAGAGATGATTAGATTTCGGGGCAGACTCAGGGGAATGGCCTGCTCTAGTGTCTTGTTTGCTTTGGATTCTAGCTTTGGGACAGCAATGTGAGCTGATCTGGAGCCTGCATACATTGAATCCAAGTTCTACAGAAGGACCCTGCAAAAGCCCCCAGTGTTATCCCCCCAGTGTAATCCCCTCGCTGATCCCAGCTTAATGTTGAAGCTTTTCAGCGACACAGGCTGAAACTTGAACAGCGGCAATAGAATCATCCAACAAGAGTGCGTGCCAAGATTGTGATGAGGCGTGTGAGCAACAATCTCCACTCTGAAATGCACTGCCACCATGATCGTGTTAGTTCTGTGCCTATGGTCCAGGATTTGGCACTTCTCTGGTACTGGTCAGCCCAAGTAAAGCTTGTTTGGATACCTTGGCAGCACTACTGTTCAAGAGAGATGGGGGAGAGGACAGGGAGGGGGAAAGGGTGGGAAGGGGAGGGAGAAGAGGGAGGTAAAATGGTCCTGATTTTGGCAAGTATGTTAACTATTTTGCTCGAGGTTAGCGTTACCCCGGTGCGACGCCAGCTCACCTGACAGATATCCTCGTCAATCATTGAAAAGCTAGTGCAGTGATTCTCAGGTTGACTGTTCTGCCATATGCAAGGCGCTGGAGATTATCATACAAAATTCTCCTTCTGCAGTACCGTCACTCAGTAGCGTTTTGATTGGACACAAAAAGCTAGCTGCCCAATCGACAGATGCACACCCTGACTGCCCATCAGCCTATTCCAACTTTCAAGAGTAGGTTTGTCAGCTTTCTTTCCTCCCCATGGTGCTGAATTTCGTCCAGTCCCCGTTCCTCTGTTTCTGCCCTCCTGCTCTCTTCGTCCCTTTCCCCTTGTCCATCTTTTTACCTGCACCTGAAGCTCCCCGATCCTGTCCTTCAAAAGCGCATTGAAAAGCTGATACGATGGGCTGACAGACTTGCACTCGCTTCTGGCTTCATTGAAATGATTGAGAGGGCAACTTGACCAAAAATTTGAAAGGCAATGAGGAAGTGGGGGTTAAATTCAAAAGATCTGAGAGAAGAAAGCAAGGCTTTGGTTCCCACCTTTTGGGTCTGGCAGTAAGCGGCGTGCGTTGCAGCCATCTTCTTAGCATTCTCCTCCGTCACTAGCATGTGGGCTCTTTGCATTTCGGGATTGGCCCCAGAAAACGGGACCATGCCCACTGCACGGTAAGGGGGAACGGTTTCAGGGAAGCGACTTTCTTCAAACAGAAGGTAGGATCTGACGAAGAAGAGTTGTTTGGAATGTTTGATGCTCCTTTGTATGTGCAACGTGGTCAACAAAATAGCTGGAAAAGGTGTTTCTTTTAGGACAGACCTTGGTCATTGACAGCGTCAATCTTTCATGATACAACCCCCATGCCTTTTCTCTTGTTGCCACCTGTACTCATCGTGCAGAGAAGTGTGAGGCATCCCAAAAACAACATTCTGTTGTGGAAAAGCTGCAGTGCTCTCCCCCTCAACAATGTGGGAAACAGCTAGCACCGATAAAACCAAAGCTGGAAACGGAAAGCGTAGCACAGGTATGCGATTCGGAACAGTTGTTAGCTCTTAGTACAATCAGTGAGTTGACCCACCAGACCGTAAGCTATCCCATAAATCAATCACCACAACACAGTCACCTCTTGCAAACCAGAGGAGTGGCGCTTCATAAATCGCCTGTTGCCTACGTTCTGCCGACATGAATGATGCAAACCACAGTGCCCGGACCTTTGAAATGAACACCACCCAAAAAAAGCCACCCATATGTGGAGTTCAGCGAGTGGGATCTATTCAACCGCAGATTCACCAGTGACGGATACTCCTTTGTTGGCAAATGGTAGGCTCGGATGAGTAAAGATGAGAATGTGACGCCAGAATTATAAAAGCACAAGCTGCAAAGCGCATCCTGAAGAATGCCCACTTGAATGTATCATGGCGATCCAGTCCAAACCGACCCGCCAGCTGTGAACATTGCTTAGACGTCAGAAAAAGCGTCAGAAAAAGCGTCAGAAGCGTGTTCCCCTGCTTGTGATCCTTGCCGTGGAAAGGTGGGGCAGTGATCACAAGTGTGCACAAGAGCTTTTTTTACCACCCCTTACAAAGGGCTGGTTTCACCATAGCCAACAACGCCTCTCACATTGTGAGAAAATTTGACCAAAGATGCCATCACTGTCTGAATGATTCTCAGGTGGCAACTTCTCGGATCCGATTGGAAATCAGCCAAGTCTCTCAGCTGGGGTGTATGACGCGTCACTGTCGACGCACGCAGCAAAGGATCACATTGCGTGTGTGACAAATGAGTGGCCATTTTGGAAGCGATTGTGCACAATGTCTGAGCTTAATCTCGATCCAAGGGGAAAGTAAGTGCGCTGGACTCCAAAGCTGCTTGATCCGGCCGAGCGAGCCTCTAGTGGCAAAAAGAGCAAAGTCAAAAGCACAGAAACGAGGAACTATTCTGAGCTGCCCGCCGTCACAAACGCATCGACGTCAGTAAAGTATCGGAAGCTTGCAAAGTACCTTGTCATCTGGCAATCATGGTTCGAGTCGGGGGTGCACGTCTGATGAACAATTGTTCTCTGATACCAGAGTGCGAATCGGGGTGATTGCACCCTACTTCCGCTGTTGGACCTTAATGCATCATTCCCCTCGCAACACCACCCAACCTCATCCCTGAAAAGGATCAGGGAGATCATACAAGGTTAACCACACCAAGGAGGAGATGTGATCTGATCAGAAGGGCAGAAGCACACCACCACTCACTTGCTGTGGGGATCTCTTTCAGCGTCTTGATTGCATGGAAGATCACGACCTCGTCCCCCGCATTGATGAGACTGCGGGCGGCCCACATAACCGCCCCTCTGCTCTCCAGCGATGAATCAACTGCCAACATCACCAGCTTACTCTCGATCCCAAATAAGTCATCGCTACCCGCTTCCGACATCTTTGCTGATCAACTTTTCACGGACTCTCTGCTCACCAGCCCTGAATGATGCAGAGGTGGTGCCCGCGCCTTACGAGCTCCCGTTGTCGGCTTGTGCTACTCCCGTGAGCTGGCGTCGTCCATTTCAGCTGGATTGGAATGCAGGGAAGCTCGATCTGAGAAGCCCTCTCAGCCCCGATCCAGAGGCCCAACGGTCAAGGAGCTGCCTAGATAGGAACGGTTGACGCATCATCATTGCATCGCATGTAGGGTATTCTCTGTCAAGTCTCATTGAACTTGAAGAGAGCGCATGGAACTTGGAAGTGGAGGTTGCACTGTCTTGCACAACCTTCAAGAG
>DF237361.1:0-82788 GCA_000708835.1 Klebsormidium nitens | reverse complement strand
TAGCTTCACCTCAGTAGATTAAGCAATCGCAGTTATTGCACCTGCAGCAATCTGCAAACGGAAAACGGGCCTTGTCCTAACGAAAACTCTCGCGAACATGCATGATTGCGATCATTTATGCTTCTCAATATACGTGATTGATGCAAAGTTGGCCTCTGTGTCGACCATGAGCATGAGCGGCTGCATGAATGCTCGTGATATATGTGCAAGGCAACTGATATGCAAGTAATGTGGCTCGTCGAACTAGTGTCGAGGTGCTGGGTTGCACAATATATAGTCGGATACGTGCATGATGTGGATCTTTTCAGAAATTAGTGAATGATGCCAGTACTGATAACTGACACTTTCTTACAATGATGCCCGCGCAATAGTAGCCATCAAAAGCGGTTGCCTTGCGATCGAATCATAACTAGCCGGATTCCTATTTTAAAAACGACCCGGGACTTGGAGTCGAACGCGTCCTCTAATTGCGGCAAAAGAAGGTATCATGCAAGGGCTCGCGAGCAGAGCTTTGCTAAGTCTTGAAGCCCGAAGTTTTCGCTGGGGGTATCGCCGATGCTCTCATACACCGCATCTGCTTTCGTGAAGTCCTCCGCTTGAGTGTACCTTGAAGGTAATGGAAACGTCAACCTCTTTGTCGATTGTCTACATGACAAAATCTTAGCAAAGCGACATGACAATACAGCACGGCAAGACCTCCTCAGCGAAACGCGTTGTTTATGTACACTCCCCATGCTTCAGATCATGAAACTACTCGTCGCTCTCAGTAGGGCCTTCTTCAGGAAAAAGTGGAAGCAAATCAAGGACCCGAGAGAGGGGAATGGACTTACACGCTCTTTGTGACAACGCAGGTCATCCCCGCAGCCTTGGCAGCTGACAAGCCAATGAAACTGTCCTCGACCACAACACACCTGCAAGAGAGGCAGATTCTAAGTATTGGAGTGTTCGACACGTACGGCAACTCATAAATCAGGGAGATTGCTGCCCTTGCAGAAAGCGGAAGAGTGATGATCAGACAGTGTTCGGATAAAACTCACATGACATTGGTGCAGCTGCTTATTCTGGCTGTCCGATACAGTAGTTGAAACCTAACAAGCCACCTTCGATGAAGTCCCATTTGAGCTGAAGTTACGTCCTTAAAGCAGAAAAGACGGGAAGGAAACATTGATTAAGCTTAAAAGAACGAGCCATAAAAGACCAATTTGCAAAGGGCACCAACCTAGTGGGGTCCACGTTCAACTCTTTGGCAGCCAGGTTGTAGATGGCGGGGTTTGGCTTCTTCTTGGGCACAACATCACCGGCGAAGATGCGGATTTTGGCAGCCCGCTCCTCACCCAACATCACCCGCACGATGGCCGAGACCGCTTTCTCGTTGGACGTGCTGCAGACTGCAACGGGCACCCCTGCAGCAAACGCTTCGTCCACCAGCCTGTAATAGACGGAGAGGGTGTTGAGGATGATATTGGGAAGATTGCTGCAGAGAGCGTAGAGAGTGACGGCAAAAGATGTTGGGACTGGAAGAATCAAGGTCTCGAAACCCAGCGCTTATTCTGTTGTAGGATAGAATAGGCAAAAATGATCTGTAATGCGTACAGAAGGGGAGCCTCTCACCATGCCCCTAGTATGGAGGTCCACGAGCAGCCTATCTCACGGTAAACACCAATGCATCTGGCCCGCACAATCGATCGTACTTCGGTCCTGTACTGCCGCAGCAACGGCCTCTCACCTGGCAACGCCTGGCCGGAGGGGCATGGCGCCGCTCTCGACCATCTTCATGAAGATCTCAGTCTTCCGTTTATGCGTTCCTGCAACGAAGTCCTTGCGCCCCTGCTCATCGCTGGGGATTTGAGACGGCCACCCGACCTCGTTAAAGTGATGAGTCATCCTGCAAAGCGGGTTTTTGTCAATTGAAACAATCTGATCTGGCTTTTCTTAGCCCCAGCAAGGCATACTCCTGGCATTGGGACGTGCATTACAACAATCTAGGGACATGATGAGGTGGCATGTATACTCCAGTGTATTTCCAGTAACAGGCACAGGCCCCGACTGACAAGTGAGGAGGTTGTTTTGGCTCGTAAGTGAAACGCAAGTGGGCCTAGGCTCAAAGCTGAACAGGCAAGGAGTCTAGACTTCAATAAGACTGAAGTGCAGAAAGAACTACTCACCTCTCCTTTCCCCCCCCAATCTCCAGGAGCTTGCCATATGTCTGCACATCCCAGTCTTCTTGAAGACCTTTCTGAGCAACATAGGCACTCAAGTCAGTAAGCGTGCCAGACCTAAGCTGCTCTTTGCTGCAGTAGATGCATCTTAGAAAGGTAAGGAACTGATAAGCAGCGTGCTGTGCACTTCTTGCGAATAGGAGAGGTCCATAAAGTAAGGCTGTCTTGCTCACCTCTTTGAACGTCTCATTGAAAGCAATGCGGTGACCGTCGCGTTCAGTATCCACTAGCACACCTGCATTACAAGTTGTTGGAACACAAATTTGGTTGGGCTTTGAAACTGTGTAGGTTCTAAATAGATAGTACCAAAGTTTACAGAGATGTTCTGCCCCTTCTCCTTT
Source organism: Klebsormidium nitens (assembly GCA_000708835.1). Classification (NCBI taxonomy): domain Eukaryota; kingdom Viridiplantae; phylum Streptophyta; class Klebsormidiophyceae; order Klebsormidiales; family Klebsormidiaceae; genus Klebsormidium; species Klebsormidium nitens. Next base: position 80,228 of record DF237361.1, on the reverse strand, counting down.
CTACCTGCCATGAGAGGCGGACTCGTCTCCAGCTAGAGCAGACCACCAAAGGAAAGAATAGACCACTTGAACAGAAAGAAAAACGCTCTTACCATCGCAGTCAAACAGCAGAGCAGCTGGCATCCCATCTGAGCCCCCTGCATTCTCCTGAGCTGCGGCACATTTTGTCCTGTTGGCCTTTTGCGACTCCACACTCAGTCTTTGCAGTGGCAATGCAGGGAGCTTTCCTAATTGAATCGAGTATCTGCTGGGCGTCAAGCTATGCCCGGAGCTCCCACTCTTACGGCATTGAGTTTGAGATGCATGAGGCGGAGAGAAAGGCAAGGGCGTCGCTTGAAAGGAATTGAAGCTGGCAAGCTGTCTGATCTCTCGGGAAAGAGGGGAGCCCAAAAAGGAGGAGTGGCGGGCGATGCACGCTGCGGACGCCATCGTGCTGCCAGGTGCCAGCTTGCTGATCAGAATGTGGCGCCAGTTGCCTGCACGAGCAATGCGAGGTTGGACGAGGTGCTTCAAACCATGTGCACAAAACCTCGACTAACCAAGGGAGCCTTCGATTCTGATCACGGTTTAACAGTACCGTAGTCCCGTAGGCGTGCCGGTTCTGGGCTCCGTGTGGTGGCACTGGGGCTCTCGACCGATTGGACCGATTGCGACGGTTTCCGTTACGCTTTCAACTCTCTATAGGGAACACGGAACTTCTTGATTCGTTATTTTTGTTTGACGACTCCGGTTAGTAGCAGAAACTTCGATCAATTGATCAAGAACGCGCAAGGTGTGCTGCTTATCCTGGAGGTGCTCAGATTTGCAGGCGCTTTTCTCATGTTTCTTCAACGCAGCTTGTTGTTAAGATCAGCTCTTGTTTCTCAACAAGCATTCCTTAGTGTTCTCTGTCCTTACGAGTTTTTGCGCGCCAGATTTGCTTCGGAAGATGCGGTGGGAATGAAGTGTACTACCACCACCTCGCCGTCACTCTCAACAAGAGCAACCTTCTGTGGACATCTGCACACAGCACCTTTTGGTTTGTTTACTGGGGTGGCCCATCTGCCACTGATCAGGGCATACGGACATTTGGGACAGCAGCCAGATCCAACTTCATTGTTGGAACAGAGCTGCTTGTCTCCAACAACACGCGGCAAAGCCCCTTTGATCAGGACTTTTGAGATTGCAGCAGGCGCACCGGCCCAGGCTAGAAGTAGGTGCTTTGCAAGTAGGGCAATGTTGAGAGACTGTGCTCCAACAGGGGGCGTGGCGCCAAGCCCACCACTGGCGCCCGCAGGCGTCACGTTTGTGTCCAGTGGGGAAGATGAAACTGGCCTCTTGGCGCAGCTCCTTGTGCAAGTGTCAAATCCTGGAGATGTGATCTGCCTCTACGGCCAGGTCGGAGCTGGCAAAAGTGTCTTCAGGTATGCCCCCTCTTCCCCGCGTTTCGCCCGCATCTCCCTTGTGGCTTCTCCTTCTTTGTGGATGTGTCAGAGTGCTGCTTGCAGACAGACGCAACTGAAGTTGATTCTAAGTCAGAAGGATACGAAGGTCAGCACATGTGACAGTCCATTAATCAGACATGCTCCCTCTGTTCTGCAGTCGGGCGTTCATACGAGCAGTGGCAGCTGATGCGAACCTGGTCGTGCCTTCCCCCACGTTTCTTCTTCAGCAAGTCTATGAAGATCATCCTGGAACGTAAGTCCTGCCTGTCGTTCGCAGGTTCCGAACTATAATCAAATGCACGGCGACGTGGCTGCGCTTCTTGCATGAAAGTTGATCAACAGCCTTGTGGCAAAGTCATTTCGTATCGGAGTCTTATCAACTGGTGTAAATTGCATTCTCTTTGTGCATTCCATTGGTTGTCCAGAGCCTTACTGCAAGGCGCTTGTACTGGGCACTGCTGCTTGCTGACCATCAATCTCGTGGCCTCGCAGGCCTGTGCATCATTTCGATTTGTATAGATTGACTGGACCAACTGAGAATTTCGAGCGGCTGGGCATGGAGGAGTCTTATAAGACTGGTAAGATGTCTGCACGTGGTTGGAAAATCCGCAGATCGCTTCATGAATTGCACAGCACCCTCCTATTTTGCAAGCTCGACTTCCTGAGGAATCGTAAAGGTTCGAACCTGTCTTCGAGTGTACCTTCGAGTGCACGGTTATGCCTGTTTCTCTGCCTGTTTCTGTGCATTTCTCGGATGGCCTTTCTCTCCCTTCAGACCATACACGAGTTGAATAATGGATGATTGGATGTTCCAAGTTGGATGGAGTCTCAAATGTTTGTTGTTGTCCTTATATTGCAGCCATCAGCCTCATCGAATGGCCTGAGTGTCTTGGGAACAATCTTCCTGAAGAACATCTAGACATCCACATAGACATGGCCCCTTCACAACCTGGTGACCAAGTGATTTCGGTGAGCGAGCTAGCCCAGTTGTTGCAAAATTCGGAACCGGTGCTCGAAAGCTCGTCGCGTCTACCAACAGCAACGTCAAGCAGACAAGTTGCTGACATTAGTGACGACGATTCTGACGAGGATGACTTAGAAGAGGATGCTGCAACGGATGAGACATACTCTGACAAACGGCCACGTCGATTTGTATTGAACCCTCAAGGTCAGAGTTGGGCTAGGAGGTTGGAAAAGCTGTTGGGCCGAAAACAATCCTGAAAGCGGCATGTTCTGCGGAAGCTTTGAAGTTCTGAAACTTCGGATTTATTGCCGCTTGCGGGAATGAAGAAGTCGGCACCCGCGGTCGGGGCCATCAGTCGTGCCTGCGACCTCATTAAAGATCTATGAGTACTGCGGACTTACTGAATGTCATTCCACCACGTGCAGCTTGAGGCATGCACTGAATCGTCTTGTTGATAGCTAGGTCTCCGAAACCGATCAAATGTGGATTCACATCTGTATGCCATGGAAGCCTGTATGGTCCATGTGACTACGGCGTTGACAACAGAGTATATCTTCATAGTTTCCCAACTCAGCAGGAGCTCGCGCTGTGACATAAGATATGTATCAGGCATGTGCAGCCGGTCATGCAGCAAACTCATGAGAGACGAAGCATATAACTTATGCAAATGAGGCATTGCTTACATATCCGCGATCGTTGAGTGTATACTGCCGCCAGCTAGCGTCATGATATCATCAAGACGGTAGCCGCAAAAACGTACCATGGCCGGTTATTAATTGCTCAATTGCTGCTGATTGACATTGGGCTACCATGTGATGAGTACGCCGGTAGCTAGGGGCGGCCAGGGCGTTTCCATGGAATGCGCACACATGCTCTGTGACATGTCCGCGATTGACACAATATATGGGCGTCTTTCAATAAAGGCCTTTATATCTTATATGGACTCGCTAGCTCGCTTTTTAAGTCATTATTCGTAAATAAAATACGAGGGTTGTACTAAGAGCACAATAAAGGCAACGCTGGGCAACAACAGGTAACTGCGAGTATACCACGGTATAGCAGGCTATTCAGGGAGCTTCTTACGTCAGATCTGACGTCGAGGCACAGATCAAAATTGGCACCCTCAGCCGGAGAAACGCGTACCCATGTAGCAGATCCATGTGTGAACGAAGCGCGTCGAATGTTCATCTGACTCTAGCTTCGTCCTCAAGGAACGCGTTTCATGAAGAATGTGTCAACAAAGAAAGTGCAATACAGTCGTCACTTGAAGTGATTAGACAAGAGTGCAACGCTTCTGGACTTTCATCTGGTGCGCATAATGATGGTGGAGGAGGCGCGACGATCACAAGTCTCTGCAGAGACGAAACGATGGCAGAGTGAGAAAAGGACTCAGAAACAGAAGGGGAAGAAATAACCTGGCCTTTCTTCCGTGTAGTATTAGGATCTGTATCACTGAAGTCGAAACCGGCTTCAGGAGGAAGAAGCATATTTTGAAACAGTTGTATCCTCCGACTTTGTGAAGACGCGAAGGTCGACACAAGGAAGACTCTGCCCAAGGAAGACACTCTACGCACACACTCTGCCGGCTCCCCTTCGACACTTACCTCGTTGGTGAGAGGGTGATCGAACGCCAGTCGCATAGCGTGAAGAAGATATCCGCAATCTCCAGGCATGGGTAAAGCCCCTTTGCTATGCCCCCTGCAGCAATGAGTCGGGGGCTAAGCGACGGTCGAAGGACACGCGAATGCAGCTTCCCGTCTCTTTAAAGTGCTTGTATGTGCTGTTGAATTGCAGGCTGAAGTTGCTCCTCGAGACGACCCGTTACGGAGACGCACAGGAGAACTCAACAGCAGGATCGCTGTCCTGCTAAGCATGACCGTGGGGTCAATCCAGAACTCTGCCTGAACAGCGTATGAACACCCAATCAGCTTACGAGGCCTCCATACCAACATGCGCGAGCGAAAGAACCGGCGAGGTGTCCTAATTGTAGCTGACGAACGCAAGCTCACCCGTCGTCTTCCATATCAATATCTCTTTCGACTTCGTCGCGGCTAGGGATGGCCTCCCGCGGCTCACTAGACTCTCCTCTCCGCTCCGCCTCACGATGTTCAAGCGCCTCCGTTCTCGGATCCCCGCCTTTTTTCGGATCCGTTCCCAGCCCAGACTCACGAGCGGCCAGCCCTTCGTTTTCTCTTTCAGCGCCCTCGAACTTTTCCTCGGCCCTTGCTCCTCCCTGAACCGCAGTCCGTTCCCATTGAAGCGTCTCAGCCGGGATGCCCCCTTTTATGTACAACGGATCTCCGACCAGAGGATAGCCCGCAGCTGCACAATGTATTCTAATCTGATGCGGCCTGCCAGTGAAAAGATCAACTTCTACAAGCGTCGCATACTTTTCTATATCCCTCCAGATCACGCGGATTCGACTTCGAGAGTGCTTTCCGTTTGGGCTTGCTGCGTGCAAGCCGCCCCTGACGCCGCCGTGTTTGATTCGCCCTATGGGCTGGTTTACATCCAGATAGTCCTCCGGAATCAACCCCTGTACAAGGGCCCTGTACGTTTTGGCGATCCGCTTCTTCGAGGCTGATGACGGCGCCAGCGGACCCCCTACAGGGCCCACCCCGTCACACATGATGGACTCCGTCTCGAGGGCTGGGTTCGTCCTGCAAAAGAACAGTTTTCTTGGGACTTCAACTGAAGGTGCAAGATTTGTTTGCCATCCGCTTCGAAGCATAAAAAGTTTCCCACGAAAAACACAGCCGAAGTCCATAGCGATGTCACATCTCGAGCAAAATGAACGGACTGTCATCCTGAAGACGTCTCTTTTGAAGAACAATAGACACCAATTGACGCCCAGACTCCTCCTCCAGCACGCGAAACCTGCTGCTTGAACCCGGGGTCTTGTGACAACAGGACTGTGAGAAGTGGGCCTAACCTGCCCATCGTCACTTCCGCAAAGTCTGCTGCGAGGGCCGCTCGCGCTTGCGGCGTCTTTGCGCATAGGAGCACCCCCGACGTGCCCCGTCCCAGTCTATGAACAGGGGCTGGAGTTACCCCGCCCCTTGTGTACCACCATTGCAGCAGTGTCAGGGCCGTCCTCTGGTGAAAAGGACCGCCGGGCAGGACTTGCAGGCCAGATGGCTTTGACACCGCCAACTGCGGCGACAGAATAAGCTCAGCTATAAGGTTGTGGCAATGTGGCTGGACGATCCGTTGGGGCCACTGGGCAGGGCTTGTGATGAAGTCCTGGTGAAACCGATTGACGCACAACTGTTGGAATGAAACACTTCAAAGAACAAAATCAGGTGTCAGAGAACGAAATCATGTGCCCCACACACATTTGTTGGGATCGGTTAGCCAGGACTAATCAAGACTCCCAGCGATCATAGGCAAGCAATCAATCAGAAGCAGGGTTGAGCTGATAGATGGGGCGCCAAGGGGGAACTTACTATGTGCTCGTCTTCATACAGGACAGGCAGTGCATACGGAACATCTGGCTCCTGCCAGGGCAATCGGTGATACTCAAGTGTTGTCCCCTGCCTGCAGAGTGAATGGGGGGCGTCAGAACCGTGGTTTAGAAGGAACATTCATTGCTCGACAATAAGAGGAGGGCTATAAGGGATTTTTGAGCAACCTATTGCACCTCAGCGGGGTCTTCAAGTTTGCATTCTCTGTCTTGGTGCCCAATGCTACGAAGCTTCCTCAACAAAAGCCAGTTCAGGCCTCATCGAGTGAAATATCTGAAACTGTCCTGTTGACTTTGCTACAAAGTTCCAGAAATTCCACAGGAGTCGTGCACGAAAAGAGAAATCACCGTAATCTTTGTTGGGGATCTCTGCAGACTTCCTTGCCTACCATGACCTGTCCTCTTTCTATTCTGAGCTTCCAGCCAACAACAGAAGCAGAGTGGGCATAGCGCTGCGTATAAAAGTCGACCAAGGCGTGCCCTTCATCACCGCTTGTGACCGCATCTAGACACAGCATTCCATCGTTCAGATGAGGCCAACTTATTGGCTTGAAAGTGGTGGTCGCAATGGCTTCCATTATAGCCAGCCCATTGGCTGACCCAGGCAGAGTGCCAGCTGCTTCGTGTAAAGTTGCACCTGATACTGTAGGGCAGCAGAGCGCTAGCTTCACCAGCTTTTGAAAGGCAGTTTCTGAGGACTCACTTGCCAGTGAATGCGATCAAAATGACTGATCACTGCTCAGGGCCTCAGGCCCACTGGGTGACTCAAACACTGGACCACTTCAAGGATTCTGTCAAAGTTGGTCCGACTTCAGAACAGGGCGACGTTCTGAACAGACTTATTACTTAAGGTCGGCAAACGAGGGGCGTCCTGATGCAGTGAGCCTGTGAGGGATGAGCAAGCAGGTCATGAGCAGCTGAGCAATTGTGAGGAAGCGGCTCAATGGAGCAACTGGCACAGCCTGGAGTTGCCCCGGAGTCTGATGACGGGGGTGGTGCAGTGACGAAAAGCGATGGATTGGAGGGGACGCCACCAACGATCGAAGAAGTTGAGTCTGAAAATGCACCTGGTGTCCAAGGAGGGGTTGTCTCACGGAAGGAGAAACGTAGGCTTGCTAAGAAAGCAAAAAGGAAGCAGCAAAGAATCAAGGCTGCTGAGGACCTGAAGAAGGAAGCAGACGCCCTCGCAAAGGATCCTTTACACCAGAGACGGTTGCTAGACCAGGTATGTCATACAGTTGGCCCATTGAAGCAGATGATTGCAAATGCTCTTTAGAATTTATTCAGCCCCCCTTGCCATTTCTTGCTTTTTGTTCACGGTGATATCTAGGAGAGACTTGAGCACTGCCATGTTTAATCCCTCCAGATGATCAAGGATTGTCCAGATATCACCTGTCAAAATTAGAAATTGAGAAGAAGTCCTGACTGCCACCATTTTCGTGTGTGTAGCAAGCAGCAGAGGAACAGAAACAGCGTCTGGAAGAAGAGCAGCACAGGCAAAATGAAGCACGGTGGCTTGAGCAAGAGAGGATTCTGGCTGCCGCTACTGCACAGAAGCTGGAAGCTGCCTCGATTGTCGAGGAGGAGAAGGCAAGCAAGTTGCTGTCTCTGCTTGTGTGGTGCTCCAGATGATTGGTCTGGAATTGTCCCTGTACTGATTTTCATCAATTCCAGGATGTGGAGTTGACAGAGGAGTCATGAAGTCCACCCAGTTCCTTCATGGCCTAAGAAAATTTCTTGCTCAACCTGGTCAATCAAAGGAAGTCGTTCATTGGATCGCCAATTGCTGTAACAATCATGAAACATATTTGAAGGCACCATGTGACCTTGGGGCAGCTATGGCTATGCTCGTGAAGTTTTCTTCCCATTTGCCAACACTTGCACAGGTGGTGAAAGAGCTAGAGCCAACTCCAAGCGTGCCCAAGGAGCGGGCAGAGCCACCAGAAGCAGAGCCACCACAAGCAGGCAACACAGAGTCTGAAGAAGAGATAGACGGGCCTCCCGAGATCATCTGGGAGGGCAATCAGATCACAGTCAGAAAAAGGAAGGTCAAGAAAAGTGAGGTAGAACCTGCCATCAAGGTGAGCAAGAATTGTGACGTATCTACAACATCTTCATGACCGAAGCCGTCCATAGGTGATCTTTGTTCCTGCCGTCCTGACAAGGAATTCTCTTTACTGCTGGAATGCACAGGGAAGGAAAGATGTCCTGCTTCCCCATTATGTTTTGACGAGCAGAGACACAGATCGAATTGAGTAGAACTTCGGCTTAAGGAACACAGACACAGATCTACTCGAGTCCAAAAGTACATTTTGATTCTTGGCAGGAGGACGGTCCAACACACAATCCGCTGTACGTTCCCATCCAATTTCCAGACACAGCTGTGCTCCTGGCTCAGGCAGAATCAGACGCGGTAAGTGTGACATAGAGCGTTGGCAGCACTAGAGAGTTGGCAGCATCTGAACTTCGTTATCCAGCTCCCAAGGTCGCAAAACTCTGCTGCCCGTCTTAAGAGTCAGTTCTCACAAACATGCCGATGTTGGCTCTTTGATCAGGTGTAAAGCATTCTGCACTTGAGTTTGTTTGTTTTACGCAGGGCCTGCCAATGAAAGAGCGGTTGTCCTTCCAATGCAGGACAAACGGGAGCTGTGCCAGTTCTTCATGCGGACTGGCGCCTGTCGACACTTTGACAAGTGCAGCCGCAAGCATCCGTATCCTTCTCCTTCGCATGTCATCATGATCAGGGGAATGTTTACTGGCCTTGGGTCGCCGGGAGTTGCAAGAACGGAAGATGATGCTAACTTGGAGGTACAAGAAGAGCACCTTCTGTTCTTACCCGTGCTGTGTCGCTTGTAAGGTCGTTTTACATGGTGGTCTATCTGAATCAAAAACACACACTCGAGCTTCCAGAAAGGTTTCCTTTTCAAAAGGGTATGTCGACTTGCCTGCAGATTGTCTGTGATTCGTGGCGAACACAGACAATTTCTAGGACTTCCATGTCGTTGCAAAACATGTGCACATTTTGTTTCGCCTTGATCTGCCTCCTGCAGCTTACTGAAGACGAGGTTCGTCGAGAATTTGAGGAATTCTATGACGACGTCCTGCCAGAGTTTGAAGCGCATGGGACCGTTACGAACTTCAAGGTAAGCTGTTGTCGTTGCCTTCAAGTAGACTATGTTCGACCTAGGATATTGTTCGATTGGACACGGTGCAGCGAAGTGCCGGGCTGCTCTGCAGATCTGGCACATAGATGAACACAATGATTGTAGGCCCAGGAAGAGCTTGTCATGACTAGCTTGTCCGCGCATTGCCTTGAATCGAAGAATTGAATCGAATTAAACTCGAGATTATGAGGCTCGCAATTGGGACTCCAACAGCGAAGTGAGAGCGGCTTGCTTTCTTGGCGAAAGGCTAGACCGAAACGACGTCCCCAGAATGTGCCACGACAGAGCGCACCACACGTGGTTCCAGCGTGCTCACAACCCGTATATTTATCCACTTCCCAGGTGTGCCGAAACCTGGGTCCGCACTTGAGAGGCAACGTGTACGTCTCGTTCACGGACAAGCAGGCTGCTGTCCAGGCGTTTGCGGCGATCCGCGGGCGCTTCTACAGTGGAAAGCAGGTTGGCTATCCTGTTTGTTCTTGAACGGTACGATCAGAGCTTGTGTTTCTCGGCAGCAGGCCTGTTTGTTCGATCGTGCATCCGGTGAAGGTTGTCTGGCACCTGTTCGAATACCTGGAGTCTCGTGAAAAGATTGTCGGGAGATGATTTTGCGAGAGCCTCAAAACGTCTGCCGGTTTTCAAGACGGGACTGACCTTCGCAAGCCACCTGCTAAAGCGCAAGGGAGTCGTGTCGTCTCTGCTATTGTGTCTTCGTGAGCCGTGACATTTCCCGCTGAGTTGCCGGTTATTCTACTGAGCTTCGATGAGACAAGCAGTCCCAACGCCACGTCTTATGCTCGTCCAGCTCGTCTGCGAGTACGCCCCCTTCACCCAGTGGAGGGCAGCCATCTGCGGAATCCAGCGGACCACGGGGGTGAGTCGACGCGGCGTCCATGAGCTGTCCTCTATAGAACACCCATCGTTGAAGGATGAAAGCTTGTTCTCGGCGAGGGTCACCAGTGCTAGGGTTGCAGTCTCCTACCTCCGGGGGAAGCGGAGATTGTGCTGTGCCGAAAGCAAGAGAAAGGACACACCCACGGCAGCAGTCAACCGGGGACCAGAAGAGTACAAGCCTTCACCATATCGACGAACAATTTCGCGATCGCTCCGCGTCTGAAAGCCCGCCTCCAAAGCCTGCTTGTTCTTCTGCGGGCTAAGCCGTCTCTCTCTCTTGTTCCAGCGGTGCCAGCACGGCGGCAACTGCAACTACCTGCACTGCTTCCGCAACCCGGGGGGTGCTTTCGCGCAGGCCGACTTCGGCCCGGTGGACCAGCCCGCACCGTCCCGCAGGAGCCGGTCCCGCTCGGCGGACAAAGCCACGCCGTACAGAAGTGCCTCCAGGCGCGAGGGGCGGTCGGTTCGGTCGCCCTCGAGGGGCTCGGACAGGCATGAGCGAAGAAGAGAGTACGGAGCAGATGACAGGTGGCACTCAGAGAGTCGCAGGAGTAAGAGAGAGCGGTCGGTTGACAGGAGGGAGAGGGACCGGGAGAGGGACCGGGAGAGGGACCGGTCGCACAGACGGAAGGGGTCAAACGAAGGGTGGGGTTCCACGTATCGAAGTGAGAGTCAGAGTCCGCAGGCCCGAAGGCATGGGAGGGAAGACCGGGACGAACGAGGCTGGCGGCAATCGGAGAGTGGGCACCGGGAACGATCGGAGAGGAGGCGCCGGGAGGGGTCTGGCGAAACAGACAGATGGGGGAGCCAAAGAAGTCGGTCAAGGGACCGGACGCAAGACGGTTCGGAGGAACGGAGCAGAAGGGGTCGGGGTGGTCGGTGGGGTGAGGAAGTGTCGGTAAGGGATGAACGGCTCAGTGAGGGACGAGAATGGGCGCCGGGGCCACTGGTCAATGAAAGGAACAATCGAGAACCGGAGACCTCACGTGAGAAATGGAAGGACGCGTCAAGAGACGAAGGGGACAGGTGGCAAGGTAATGCCGACAAAGTGGTGGAGGGAGGGTCGCCGACTAAGGAACAACGGAGGGACGAGTCTAGAGAAAGACGACCCCACCGTTCCAAAAAGAAACGGAAAGAAGGAGGGGAGAGCGAAGAAGTGGCGGGAATCCCAGGGAAAAGGACACGTGAGCCTTCGAGAAGAAAGAAGCACCGGAAGATTGCAGAACAAACGGGGTTGGGAGACTCAAGCGAGAAGCCAGCAGAGTCACCTCGGAAGGCCCGTGCAGCGTTAGAGGTGGATGAGGGACGTTGGAACCCAAATGATGGGCTCGATAGCGTTGTGCAGGCTGGTGATCTCGAAGTGGGTCTACCAAGTGAGGTAGGGGGAATAGCAGCTGCAGAAACTGCGAGTCAGAGAGTCGAGAGCAGGCACGAGAAAGGTGAGGTCGCGCATCCTGCGAGCAGTGTCTCGCCCACAGACAGTTCAGCAGATATAGACAAGCACCTCCTCAATCTGCGAAGAGCGGTCGAGCAATCCTTCAAGAGACGAAGACGGGAAAGAACTCAAGCAGATAGCGAGGTCAATGACGAGTTACCTAATCAACAGAACGGTGAAGGAGGATAGTACCTGATGACTGCAACATATGCTCTTCGGGACAAGTTGCTTTTCCGCCTTATTGATCTTAATGCTATTTCAATGAGCAACTCCCAAGTGGGGCCTCCAGATATGAGCTCTCCGTTACTTTGAGATTGTTTTGCGGCTGCGCACATGCCATGACCGGTTATGGTGCACACAAATGTGGCCCGGCGGCCTGGCCATGCATGAGCCATGTCTTGCTGCAGTCATTGAATGGTTGCACGACGGTCATACTGGTCACATGCAGAACCTGTATGTCGGACATGTTCAAAACTTGAAATGGTCACTACCGCGGCGGCATGAAGCTAGATTTTCACAACATGCATGATACTTCAGCTAGCCGCCTAGTGCTCATGCTGCAATCCAACCGCGCGGACAGCTTATGCGGATTGATTATATATGACAGACTAAGTACATATATTCAGAAAGCGCTAGAGGTCGAGGCGCTCACTATGAGGACGTGACTCATGCAGTGCGGCAGCATGCAATGTTCACAGTGTCGTGACATAGGCATTAATGATTGCTTTGGGCTCAGCAAATTTATGGATATATCACTCGAATCTGCAGCTAGCTAGCCGGGCATCGATTATGCGACCTAATGGTTGCCATACGAGACTTTTCTACGCGTCAACATGGACCATGAAGAAAAGGCGGCTGAATACGACCAAGGATTGCACGGCGTACAAACCGGCTCCGTACAAATGTGTAAGTGTGTCCAGATAAAGCCTGACTTCTTCGTTTTGCCAGCACGTCTGTGCAACATAAACCTCGATGGGCCTGAGGCTCGACGCCCTCCCTCTATCACGTTCGCCCCTCCGGTCCCTCCTCCTCCTTCCGCTTCTCATCCCTCTTTCCCCATCCCTTCCCCATCCTCCCCCCCGCTCCTTCTCCCTCCTCCTTCCTTCCCCCTGCTTCGCATATGTATACGTGTCGGGACAAACAAGCACAACGATGGACACTTCTGGAAGGCTTGAAATGACCGTACCGGCTGCACTGCAGCACTACACTAGAGGATGCTCATATTGAGCTCCAGATTGACGTCTGCGCGTTCCTAATCTTCATCTTTTGCCTTGCTATTACAAACATCTACATCGAGAATCAGGATGGGCATGAAGGTTGTTCAAATCAAAGATTCGCGAGCAGGCAAAGTCCTCGGAAGCTACACGGGTACTCAAAAGGTGGCAGTTCCTAGCTGGAATATGCTACGCAGTGCCGACAGTAAGGAGGTGTAAGTCATCAAGCCTCTCGTTCGTTTCTGAGTTTCCGCCGTAGATAAACATGGACCTTCCGATTGGAGCGAATGCAAACCAGCCGCGCGCACAGGGCGGCTTGGCACCAACCTCCGTCCGCAACTCAGGTCTCGACCACCGCAGCGACGTGGTGTCAAGAATGAAAACTTCGTCGGAAAATGCGCCGGCGCCCTCGTGGCCCTTATCGCTCGGATCGGACTGAGATGGAATGTAGAACGGATTTCAGAGTAGATTGAAGTTGGAGGACAACAATTAGGTTCCGTGAATGTTAGCACTGATGACATAGATGCGGGTGGGTCCCAAAGAACACAGGCAGACATGCTTCTGTTCAATGTTTGACGTGGACAAGATTCAGTTTGCACGGGATAAGACAACGCCTCTTTACGGATGATGTGATTCTGAAGATGTACATTGATCTAGCGCGACTACCAGTCCACCTTTGGAACGATCCATCCGGGCTCTTCTTGCCATTTTTTCTACTCCTGTCAGTCTAAGTCTACCGATTGTTGTTAAGTAGTGAATTGGGTAACATGTCAACGAGGAGTCATGAAAGGCGGCTACTCCAATGAAAAAGCCCTGCATGAGTCAGCAAAGCTGAAGCGAAGAGGACAGGTTGGAGACTTGCACAAGCCCCTTTGCAATGACACGAAAACGACGGAGGAGCTCAGGTTGCTGTGCGGCCGGATCTTACCTCTCCACCGAAGGCCACGATGTATCGGTCATTGAAGGACGTTACGCCGAGCACGCTTCTAGGAGTGGGCGTTTCGCCACTCGTCTCCAGCTGCTGCCACGTCTGGGACTTCAGGTCGAACGCATGGATGTCGCCCTGCTCCTTACCAGAAAACCCTGAGGATGACAGTGGTGAAAGACTCAAAAAACGAGACCCGATTTGAATTCATACGAGGTCCTTGGAGCCGTTTAACTTCCTACTTCTGCCATCTCAGCTGTTCGATTGACATCCGCCAGTCCACTCGAATTTGCTTTCAAGCTTACACGAATGCAAATCTTGAACGTCGTTTTCGGAAGGACCACAGAATGTGAACGGGAATACGGTTGAGCAAAGGTTGCAGCGCTTCTCGCTTGAGGATCATCAGCATAGCATCTGTTTGAAGCTTCGTCTGAACGCCACCACCAACCAGTGTAAGACGCTTGGAAATAGTCAGTCCGAAATAGGCGCCACTCACCAAAGAGAACGTACACCTTCTCTCTCACCACCGCCAATCCCGGCCCGCCCCTCGGAAGAAGCTCCGCTGACGTCGGGTAGGACGTCCACGCCTCTGCCCTGGTGTCAAACTCGTACAGGTCGTTGCGCCTCCCGTCCGCCGCGCACCCGCCAAACACGAAGAAGGACTTGCGCTTTTCGTCCGCCACCGCGGCGTGGTACGACCGCCCCGCCGGCGCTCCTGGGAGATCAGTCAGGTCCCGCCACTCGCCAGCAGCAGTATTGAAAGCATACAGGTTGGACAGCTCATTCTTATCACCGTTCCGGCCTGCACAGACAAATCTCATGTCAGTCCAGGCACCCTAGGTGGTGGGAGCTAAACAGGGAATGTTGGGCAAATGTGATGCACAATCATGTGGTACAAATGAAAGGCTCCCGGTCTGAGGTGTCGTTCTGGGACAGAACGAAAGAAAGAAAAGCAGAAAGTTGAAATGGACGTATGCTCATTGATATAGCCTACGTGGGTATGTCCGAATGCCATATCCAGCTAGAGACTGTGAGGTCACTAATCTTTACCCACATGTCAACATCAAGCTCATGGCAAAACCAAGCTTCCTCTTCGGACTTTTCGGGTATCAATCTCTGAACAACGAATCTAACTTCCTCCTTCAGATAGCAAAGCCTCGCACCTCCAAAGATAAACAGCGTCTTGCCCACAGCCACCAGTGTGACGCCCAGGCGTGCCGGGGGGGCAGTGCCCTTCGCTATCTCCACATACCAAGCCTGCTGGTTGAGGTCAAAGACGTGGAGGGAGTTGTCGATCGGCACCCGCGGCTTGTGCTCGCCACCAAATACATAGGCCTGTGGAATGTGGACTGGAAGGCTAAACAGCAGTGCTCAGAAATAGCAGCTTCAAAGCTCTTTTAAGCTAGGCGCACCAGAGCAGGTGAGTATGCAAACCCAGCTTTTTTACCCACCAGGTTTCACAAGGCAAGTCAGCCGCTTCATCAATGCATCAATCCTATCCAAAGGCACCTAATCTAGTTAGATGTTGACATTCACTCAATCACCGTACTCAATGGCATAAAGCAAATGCAACTTTCACGAAGCAGTGCGCATCTGGAGTATAAGCACCAAAAAGCTTGCCCTTTCGCCAGATTCTGGACCAGATTATCCCTGGCCTCAAAAAGTATGACTGGCAACTTCCACAGGTTTGTCTTTTTCGAAATGGTCAGCCCTCTGAGCACAACAGTCTGACGTTTAGCTGCATTGACTGTTTATGAGGTCAGAGTCTCGCAAGCATCCTTCATGCTTACTTGTGACCCTCACATTCTGCTGGGTTTAGGAACCAGCAAAGGTTTGTGGGCTTGTCCTATCCTCCAAGGACTGATGGAAACTGCCAGCCCACCTTGCTTCCAATCACTGCAACAGCATGCGAGCTGCGTGCCAGCGGAGCACCCTGTGGCTGCGTCAACTCCTTCCATTCTGCAGAAAGAGTGTCAACATCCTGATGCCCCATCTTTAGCACGCTAGCCCGCAGGTCAAAGTGCGCGGCCTTCGTTCGCCTCGCACCAAACAAGCAAGCTGGTACCTTGCTCTTTCCTTTCCTATGCTTGCACGTAGAAGGAATCGACTCTCTAGCTGCTACCAACGACACACCTCTTCACCGCAGAACCTGTGCACATGGGGCAGAATGGGAAGCGGCAGCTAGAATGTGAAAGGGGCAGGATGGGGAAATGGCAACAAATCCCTGGAATCTACATAAAAGTTAAATGTGCCCAAGAAACGGTATCCGGAGCGGGTTCTCCGAAATTTTGCTGAAAGTGCGCTTCCGCAAGATCTAGGCGTTCTTGCGGTTTACAGCAGGGGTGCTGGCGGGGCGCAGAATGGGGCGCGGAGCGCCCCCGGGAAATATCCTGCGCCCTCGGGCAGAGGGCCGGGGCGCAGAAGCGCCCCCGGGCAAATCTGGGCCTAAGCATGAATATGGACTATATTCGGATACTTTATGTGGTAAAATTTGAACAGGCTATACTACAGGTGAGATGACATATGCCATAAGCGCTGGCTGACGATTTGGATGAGGATCTCAGTATTATAAGTGCCTACTTGCCAGCATTTTATCGGATCATTATCTGACAATTTGTGCCAGATGAGAAAATCTTCTTATACATATTTGCAACTACTGCCTGTATAAGCGAAATGTAGTCAGTAGCGTTTTGATCCAATAGGTACCATAGATAATTCAACTTCTGGAGGAGTATAAGGCGTCTCATGCAGGCCCGTAATATAGCACGTGATAAGGGAACCGGGCGTATTTGGAGCCCGGTACTACTTTCTGCGCCCCAGCGAAGCTGGCCAGCGCCCCAGGGCAAAGGCCCGGGGCGCAGAAGCGCCCCGGGGCAAAATCCTGTCCGCATCCCTGGTTTACAGCCGGTCGGTGCAACGTCTTTGGCTAGAAGAGCAACATTCGCCACAAATTCGCCTTCAAAACATCGTCGTAGGCGCCCGTGTCTGAGACGTTGTGCTTGTTTTGCTTTTCATTCCTCCAGCGATCCCTTCTTTTCCCTTCCATTCCACCATTCTTCCCTTTCTCGCTTTCGCTCCCCCCCTTGCGTCTGCATTCGAAGGGGCTCAAGTTGGGGCGGAGCCAGCTAGAAAAAAACATAATTGTGAGCCGATTGTGCTGGATTCTGCGCAGGCGCCAAAGCTGGTAAGCTGTCAATGTTAGTTTCTCACATTCTTCTGATTGGTGCTGGTGTGCAAGACTTTGTGCAGCCAACGTTTCGGCAGTACTTTATAGTGCTCAGAGTGCGGTGGGAGAGTGACACTGACAGGTGATTCCTCCCTGCTTTTAAAAAAGTTGGGCTCTGTTATTACCTTGCCAAGCTATTACGCCACATATCAATGAGTGAAGCTGCAAGATAAGAAACAGCACAGCATCAACTTCTTCAACATTGGTTTCGAAGCTAGGTAATTCTATCCAGGGATTTGTCCAGGGAATTGCAGAATGACTGGTTCTAAAAACCTTGTCAGTGATGTTGTCAATGACGGGGACGTTGTCTTCGACGGACCTGCCCCTGATGCCTTGTGGCAGACCTGTGAGCTCAGTAACTTCAAAGGATTTGCTCTGTAGTTCTTGGACGCATTGAGAAACAAAGCCCTGCGGAACAAACAGCTGCTGACGATTTTGCGGTCAAGCTTCTAGATGACGATACTGTGTGCACTTCTTTTGAGGTACACCATGTTCTCAGGCTTTTCATCTGATTTTCTCTACTGTAGTCAAGAATGTTGCTACATTCCAGCTACCAGATGCCACATATTACAGCAACCAAAGTTTTTGAGACAAGTATAATCATATCTGCCTCGCAGGGGAGAACCCAGATGTCCAAGGGCTGAAGGGTCATCGGCAAGGGCTTTCTAGGAGTCAGTTCGTCGACAATCTGCAGAAGTGATGGAACAGGCAGTGGATTCCGGCGCATCAGTTCTATCTGACGCCCTGGCTGGGAGCTTTCTCATCGGCGCACTGAGAGTCTTCTGGTTGCTGTCAACTACTCTTGTGGTCCTGGGTGTTCTCCCATTTGGTTTCTACCAGCGCTTCCTCCGGAAGAGTGCGGGACGGGGGAAGCTTCGGGTTGTTGAGAAAGTCGATCCTGGTGCGAAGAAGGGGCCCCTGGCCCGCTTGTGGGTGAGTGATGCGACAATGATGGAGCCTATACGATTTGACGTCAGATGATTGACCATCATTCATGCTCTGCCAGCACAAGAGTCTGTAGAGTGGCTAATCAATCACTTGATTGAATGTGACGGGTTTGCTACCAAACATATCGCTGAACGAGATGCTCTTTCTGCGTGACTAAAAAAAACTTCTGTCCAGACATCATGAGGCTTAAGAAGCCACAGCACATCCTAAGTCAACCTTCTCTCTCGCATGCCCTCAGAACGCAGGACAGCAGAACCAGAGACCAACAACAAGAGCATCATGTAAGCACTTTGCCGCAAGCATCGTGTAAGCACTCTTCTTCTGCGTGCAGGACGTCACGGTCCCCCAGGACTACTTCTCCCATTTCTACCTGGTTGGCTTCATGAGCACCCTCGGCCTCATTCACCACACGTTCTATCCCGAGAACTTCAGGTTCTGGCCCTCACCGTCAGACACACCCCAGCCCAAGAAACCACACCCGTTCGCTGAGGGTTTCGAACATGCGGAGTCCATCTTCTTGCTGGCCCTCATGCTAGTTCACACTGCTCGGCGGCTGTGCGAAAGCACGATGCTGGAGAAGCACGCCCCGGGGTCCAGGATGCACATTGCGAGTTACGTGTACGGCCTCTGGTAAGTAGCTTCTGCGCCCATGTTTCTGGTCACTTTTTCAGTTGAATCATACTGAGATTCTAATCGAGGATTTTTGGGCAGGTTGATTGAAAGGATGCGCGCTCGTACCTCACGTCCTTCCGCAAGTAGACTCTTCCTTTTGAAGTCTGCTGAAGGTACGTGAGGGTGCAATTGCTTTCGACCAGGTCGGCGCCTGAGAGTTTTCTTAGACAAGTAGTCGTTCTATGCAGTTACTACGTGGCGGCACCTTTGACCCTCTATGTCCACCGCTCCAAGAAGGTGAAGACGGTCTGGGGCCTCTTCTCCTGGCACGAAGTGCTGGGAGGCCTCCTCTTTATCTTTGCCAACATCAAGCAACATCAACTGGGGCAAATTTTGGTGAGCAACTCAGACTGCGCATCTTTGGCTTTGTGCTGGCAAGAACTGCTTTGAAACACGATCGTCCACTCCACGTCTTCGTTTCATTGCTGAAACAAAAACTGCTCCCGGCAGTGTAATCAGTCCTTGCCGTTTTGCGTTTGATTTGCAACGCACCTTCAGAAGTAAGGCCCAGGGTGACGCGCTGTGCTCTTCGTGTTGCGGGCCTGCTCTGAAAGGTCTTCGTTCAAGCGGATCTGACGACTTCACAAAGTTCGCCCACCAGATGACGATCTCTGGACGCGACTCCCAACCTTCTGGTTTCTGATCAGGAAAGTGTTGCACGCAGGCTGGGCTACGACATCGGTCAGGCCCCTTCGACAAGATCCCGGTCTATAGAATCCCTCGGGGGGACTGGTTCGAATGGGTCGCCTGTCCGCACTACCTGGCAGAAATTGTAAGGTCGCTCTTCTCGACGGCTCTTCCGAATGCTTGTCAATGTGTACAACTTCGTTCACCGCGTGCTTGTGGCCGCAGCCACCACCATGTGCATACGGATCAGACAAGAGATTGCGCCGCATATCCCTGCTGTAAGCGCAGGCTCTTCCTCTGCTTATGGACGGTGTGAACATCTTCCGTGTAGTTTCCAACGAGTGCTCTCCTCGTGTGCAGCTTCTATACCTAGGTTTGGTCGTCGTGAGTGAAGGAAAGGATCTCACTATTTGGCTCATGTTCTCCTGGGTGGTAAGTATTGCTTTTTCCGGGTACAGAGACTCTCTCTCAGCCTGTAAAATTGTTTGTAGCCTCTGGATTCGCTCGGTGGAGCTTTAGGCAGGGGTTGGAGTGCATGATGAATTGAAGAACCAAACATAGCGGAGGCTAGTTGGACACATGCCTTGGAACACATGCTTCACAAGTTGCTTCGAGGACAAGCGGCTGTCCGATTCACTCCAAGCACTTTCCTTGAAGGGTCCAAAGTCTGTTTCTGTGGCACTCCGGCTTTGGACGCACAAGTAGGGTCCCGCTCTACTCATTGCCCGATCTGGGCTGTACTCTAGTAGCCGAAAGTATCTTGTTCTGACTGGGAGCAACTCAACCAAGCTGTCGGAGTTGTTGGCACGTTCTACGATTGTCACGGCCATTAGCTCTCCAGCCATTCATTGCTGAAGGTTTCGCTTCGTTCGTCTTGTAGGTCGCCAACTTGACATATGCTGCACAGCTAGCAAGACGATGGTACGTTACAAAGTTCGAGGATTATCCTAAAGAAAGAAAAGCAATTGTTCCTTTGCTGTTCTAGGTACGACAGTGTCACATTTATGCAGAACTTGCTGTCCATTTTAAGTAAGCGAGCGATTGGCGCTTGTCCTTGCTGCGTTGCAAAGTCAGACCTCTTCGGAGCGCGGCATGCTTTTGTCTAAGAGTTCCCAATCCTGAAAGAACTGGTGTTGGAGATACATGCGATTATGCGGGTGTACGCCCACTTCTTAATCGAATTACTCTCATCCAGATTATAAGCCACTTTCCAAAAATCAGCATGTCACATGCACGGGTTGAAAAGCTGTTGTGCAAGTGCATGCCCAGCCGTCCATGTTCACATGCTTCCTCACGCGCATGTCTGGATGAAGATTCTGTACACGAGTATAAAGAAATTCGATCCGATATATTACGCATATGTATATGTCCTTTGCAAACAAGAAGCTCTTCATGACCGACTATAACCCAGCGATCCTAGCTGCTGCAGAAAACCTTGAAATCACACCGATGGTCGATTCTATATTGCCGGGCAATTTCTATTCATGACGGTACCGGTGATAAAGTGTCGTCAAGCAATTGTCAGGTATGAACATGTTCAATTTTTTTGGACTGGCCATGGCATCGATCGTCGTTGCATCGATGCATCGTTGTAAACCCCGGCTTGACCATTATTGCGTCAAACATGGTCTTGCGGGCTGCTAGCTGCACTTGATGAGCAGGGCTGAAATTACCAATCTCTGAACTTGGTACGTTTCTGGAACTCACTTAACTTCGCAAAGCACCGGGTGCTCGGATGGTGGTCACACTCGGCTGCCTATCCAACCTGCATTCAATAAGAACGACCGTCTTTTCAAGATCGATTTGAAGTTTGCTGTGCCAGAGGAGATATAACGGTAACTGAATGCCGGCAGATATTCACATCACCCCAGAAAGGGTAGTTGACGGATCCAAACGGCGCCCTTGCACAAAAGGTACGAGCTAGGATGGATCAATCATGGATTCGTTCGAGATATCAATCCAGCAGTCCTCATCCTTCACAAGTCAGCCTCATCTCAAGGACGCCTGGTTGTTGAGGAACAACCCTTGATTTCACACGTCAGGTTTAAGACGCCACATTCAAGCAAAGACACGACACCTTACAAAGACAGAAGACCCTGCTTTCGAAAAAGACGAAAACGCAGACCATGTACATGCAAGCAAGCGCGCCCCTCTTCTTCTGTGCATAGACTATGTACTTCGCCTGATGAATTTCGTTTGTTTTGAAGATGATCTAGGGCCTCACTTTTGCATGTCGCTGAGTGCCTTGACCACATCGGCGCTGTTGGTCTCGAGCACCTGGCCGCCCATCACGATCTCGTCCAGCACGGCATTAGCGCGCGGGAAATTGTGCACCAGATCTAATTCGCACACGTGCTGGAACACGCGGTCGAGTGTCTCCACGAATACTGCATAGAGAGAGGGCGGCATTCAAAAGCTTTCTTTTGCCTTGCGGTAAACTGGAGCCTTATGAAATCGTCTTTTACCCTGCTGTTGATAGGAGCCATATAAAGCTTCTTCTTGCCCCCACTCTGGTCAATAGGGAAACTTTGAGGCAGCATTTAAAAGTTCAAGATTGGAGTGGAAGATGCCTCGTCATTAAAATGCTTGTGGCAAGCGGCAAGCAAGCCGAGCAGTTCCTGTTGGCTTATGAGTGGAAGCGGTCAGATATCCGTATACTTATTTGCGAGGAATCTTGAAAGATGCTTATGAGGATTGTTCATTTCAAGAATTTTGGGCCTAAAGGTTCGCGCGGACGGGTGACCTGCCGAAGGCTATAAACTAGTGTAAACCGACAGCAAAGAACAAGCAGAATGCAACCCTGGCTGTTTGGAACCAGCAACACAGCAAGGACCTCTCATTTTTGAATGTTGCCAGGCAGAAATGAGCAGATCTTGATCCAAGAGCAGACTCAATCAGTTTGAATATTAAGGTGGAAGAGCAGGACAGAAGAGGTCGCTTTTTGTGAGGGCTCCAGATTTGTATTCACTCACCTTGGATGAGGTCCAAGATGCCTAGCTCGCTCTCCGTGTTGTCAACAATGAACACAAAGTAGAGTGTGGCATAGTGACGGTACACCACCTTCGTTCCCTGCATAGTTCAGAGGTCTAGGCTTTTGAGGGGCTGAATGCTCCAGCACCTTGCATGGTCATCAATTCTCCTGAATCACCTGCTTGAATTTCATCGCTGTGTTTAGCTGCTGTGCGCCAAGGTCATATCTTCTGGATCATTACAAAAGACTTGCAACCTAAACATGCGAGCAGCATGTACTGTCTCCTGTCTTGACCAAGCCTCTCAAGAGCTGCCATTAATATCCTCTGGGAGTGCCCTCTTTGCAGTGCTGCGCTCACCTTGCCAAAAGCGCTCTCATCTTCAACAAAGCTGCACAGATTATCCGCCCTCTTTGAAAGGATCGAGTAGGTTGTGCGAATGAGTTCACGCTGCTTCTCAGGAACCTGCACACTTTAAGAGCGTATCACTTACACACAGTCCCTTTTGAAACCGATTGAACCGTAATCCTGCACCTGCTCTTGAAGCGAGTGACATGCTTGAGCGGACCCATGAAGGGCCTGACCACCCTTCACGGTCAATGCTTGAGCGGACCCAGAGACGACAATTCGTCAGAGGGGCAGGTGCTGATAATCGCTCTGGAGGTTGCCAATGCTGACACGAACCCTGATGCAATGGCCAATGCAAGCACTGCTCGCAACCATGTCCTGCTGCTGAGAGCTCTCATCTTATATTGCCACATAGGAAACAGATAACACATTTGATAGGAGCAACTTATGGAAACGGAGATATCATTCAAGCAGGCAAGATTCCACATGAACCCCAGCAACAGATTCAATTTTGCTTCTTAAAAGTCGCAAGAATGACTTACTACTGGCTCATAGAACTTTGTCAGGCGCGGCTTCCCAACATTGTTGATAATTAGGACCGCTTTGATCATTTTCACTGGCCTCTGATCCACCTGCCGCGATTGCGCTTCATGACAAACTGCGAGCCAGATCCAGTTGATTAAGGAAAGAGATTGGCGTTGACGATGTTGGCGCCACGTCAATGCCACAAAGCGCAGCTAGTGGATCCTCCCCAATTTGGCCAATTAAGCTACTACTCAAGAGCTGATCCCAGCTTCTAGTACAGGAGAGCACCTAGCAGAAGAAACCTAGACCGTCCTTCTTCCTTCTCAATCTTCCTCCATCTTTTAGCCGCTGAGTTTGCCCTGAATCCTCCTTGTGAAGAAGGGGTGAAGACTCGAGAGCTTCTAGCTTCTGAGTCCTGACTCTCCCATTCTGAGCCTGGGGGATCCCCGACACCTGGTGAATTTGACGGGTGCCTACGTCCTACTGGCTACAGTTGTCGCCGAGAAACCCGGAGTATGAACCAGAGCCATTGGGCTCTGAATCTAGTTCCACATTTTGCCACCGAGGTTCCTCGCCTCCTGCGCCTAGCTTAGGATTGGAGCTGTCCTCAGTTAAACTTAAAGTGTCAGATGGGCTAGCACGGTAGGTGAGTCCCTGAATTGTCAGGTAACTGCGGCCACCAGAAGAGGGGATGCTAGCGTTCTGATTTTGCGCCCCGGGAGGCATGCTTTCGTATAGTGCTGTTCGCGCATCAGCGACCTTGAACCTTCTTCTCAACCGGAGAGCTTTCCAAACATTCGCACCCATTGGACGAAACAAGAACCGCATCCAGTCGGTGGCAACCAACCTCAAAAGGGCTTCTGATGGTCGGGTGCAGCAAGTGCCTTTAGGCGCACTTTCATTTGCCCACCAAGCTGTTGTGGACGCGGCCTCTTTGAAAGCTGCATTTCGCGCAGGGAGGTCACATGGACGACACTACCACCACTTAGCTGTGCCTGCAGTCCCACACAAAGAGAAATCGCTGACGCCTCAGAAATCTGTGGCCCCGAGCTCCTTACGAGCCTGCGTTGCTGCGCCCTGGGTTGGGAAGAGTCACCTTTTCTTGAGAGAACCGCCATGGGCTCCGGTCAGGTCATGTAGCAGCATCAGCAGCAACGATGTAGCACCGGTCGAGCCCAGCACCACCACATCCATCGCTCAAGACAACTTTCCAGAAGCGGTCACAAGCGATGGAGTCAGCCAGGACGCCGAAAAGGCCTCTGACACGCCGCCTGAGACTGGCAGCATGCAAAGCTCAGGGACCAGTGGTGGTGCAGACACCGGAGCAGCAGGTTTGGGACTGGCGGCTCCGAAGCAGAAGAGGCAGTCGCCGGGTGGGGCGAGATCGAAACCTAGAGGGCTACTTGATTACACGCGCATACGGGGCCACACGTTCCAGGACAGCTTGCCGAGAGTCTTTCAGGCAATCCGAGAAGCGGACTTTGTCGCCTTTGACCTTGAATACACGGGTATCAACGCCGCGCCGTGGCAGCAGATGGGCGAGTTTGACAACAAGGACACGATCTACGCCAAGAGGAAGCAGAGCGCCGCCAACTTTGTGGTGTTGCAAGTTGGCCTGTGTCCCTTCCGGTGGGAGCCAGGCAAGGGCCGCTTTGAGGTGTCTCCATTCAACTTCCTGATCAGCCCCCCTGTCAAGAACACCCCCTCGTTCTACTGCGAGGCGGCCTCCTTGAAGTTCCTGTTGCTCAACAGGATCGAGATGACAGAATCGTTGAACAATGGTGAGGCGCAATGTTGTGCTCTTTCTGCTTTTCCCAGGCCTTCAGATTTTTCTTAGGCCATCTCAATGTGCGGGGTCGAGGTGCAGCAAAAGTTTTGAATAGCTCATCTTTGCAACTCCATTAATGGAACCCCCACTAGTGGCTTTGCATTATCACCTTCATTCCAAATTCTGATGTGCTTGAAAATGAAGTAGGTTCGTCACTGTTAGTTTGCATCATCTCATGCTTAAGCCTGATTGTTGCCTTGCGCAGGCATTCCGTATCTGTCCGACGATGGGGAGCGCTCCTTTAAGGAGCTGCACCTGGATCGGAAGCTGCGGGAGGCGGCCTCTTTCCGGGACCACGAGTACGGTGATCTGTCCCCCGAGGACACCATCTCCATCGAAAAGATGGTTCATCAGATCTCAGAATGGCATGGCGCGATCCTTGCTGCTTCAACGCATGAAGAGGCGCCTTCATCGAGACTTCGGTTACCCTCCTTGACCCTGCTGCAAAGGCGAGTGATTGTTGAGGTGAGGAAGAGCCTGCTTTCGGCGCGCAGCTGTGATACTTCGATGCTGCTCACGGCATGGTAGCTTGATACCCCGAAATGTGGAGTTTGAGTCTGGCTCTCGTTTGCTTTTTTTCAGTAACTTTACTGCGGCCAATTCTTCAATCTATAGTCACTGGCACATTATCCGTGAGACGGCAATCAAGGCGAGCTCTCAATCTTCCACCTGCTCAAAGCTATTAGAAAGGCAATTGCAGAAAAGCCTCCCCGTCCTCATGCTAACTAAGGCACAAAGCCCGCAAACTGACTTCTTGGATGCTTCTGCCCCACCCAGGCCCTGCGCCGTCTCTTCCCGATGGTAGTGCCGGTCACTTTGAACGATGCCGCCGCGCACACCTACGAGATGGGGGCCGGCACGGAAGCCAAGTTGAGATGCACGCTGGAGATTGTATACGCGGAGAGCGAAGAAGAGAAAACCGCACAGGAAGCGCGGCTGCGAACAGAGATCGAGGCGCAGACCCAGGCGTACATAGACAAAAACGCCGGGTTCAAGCGGGTCGTCGAGGAGCTGGCAGGGGGGCCCGCCTTCCTTGTGGGCCATAACTGCATGCTTGGTGAGGCGAGGCGCGCACTTGCAATGATTTGAGAGAGCAACACCAGTGTGTCTTGAGCTATTGCTGTGAACCTGCGGGCTTGCGTAAGCCGCCTGGTGACCAAGAAGCGCAGGAGAGCTAGAGGAAAGGGTGAAACGGTAAGGGGGTAAACGCAGTCGCAGTGAAAGTGTGAAGGCGCTTCTTGTTCAGCATCAGTGTGCCCTCGTCGATCGCTGCGAGTCTGTGGGGTGTCCTTCAGCGGCCTGGCGACAAAGCACTGCGTGAGAGGTAGAGGAAAGTCTTAGTCGGTGCGGTTCCAGAAAACAGACGCTTCGCTTCGCACTCAGAAGCTTCGACAAGCGCATGATACAAATGCTTTCAGATTGCCGTACCGAAGAGCGCTAGCCAAACCACCATCGGGCGGCGTTGCTCGGGGTGACCTCTGCTTCCAATTCCCGCGCAGATCTGATGCACATTTTGGATAAGTTCGGTCCCGGCGTGCCGCCCACCCCGCCAGAGTTCTCCGCGGAAGTGCGCTCCCGGTTCCCGGCCCTCTTCGACACCAAGCACATGGTGTTCAGCGACGGCATGGCCGACGGCTGGGGCAAGTTCACCAGCCTGTACCACCTGTTCAAGCGGACCAACGACTACGACGTACCGGTCAAGAAAGCGAAAGGCTTTGAAAAGTGAGCTGCTTCGTCTGCGCCTGAACCTGATCACGTACTGCGCTTTTCTTCTGACGCGAACGATATCGTGTCACGAGCAGTTGTTCTTTCCAGGATGGCCGCTTGGACTTCTGTCGTTCACGGTTGATACCGCCAGTACAGCTGGCAAGCAGGGCTTTCCTAACATCTGATACTGATGCGATCACACATTCTGCAGTCGTCAAGTGAGCTCGACTCCTTCCCCAATCCTTGCAAGCTGTTCATTTCTCGCTGACGTTACGTGACGTCCCCTTGTTCAGCCTGCCCGACCTGCCGTCCCCGGCTATGCGTTCGGGCACCGCGAAGCACGACGGCGGTTTGGACGCGTTCGCCGCGGGCCTGCTGTTTGCGCGGCTGGCCAAGCGGCGGGGCGTCGAGCCCGGCGAGCTGCGCCGCCTGCCCGAACTGACCCAAGGGCGGCACAGTATGTGGGCGCCGCGACAGAACGCGGAGGACGGCTCCGGAAGATCCGGGAAAGGACGGGACGCGACGGAGCCGCTGAAGCAGCTTGCCGCGTGAGCCCACCGGGCCCGAGGCTCAGACCATCTTTTTTTCTCTTTCCTTTTTTTTCTTTTGTTTTTTCCATCATCATCATCACCATCCTCGCCGCAGAAAGGGATCATCGGCGGGCTGCTCGAAGCTGCAGCATTGCCTTACTCTCAAGCCGGCTTCGCAATCGTTGTACGTTTTTGTATCTGGTTTGGCAGTGACTTCCGACGTTGTCTTCCGGGGCCGGTCATCCTTGCGCCTGCATCGCTTTTGTTATTGTTCATTCCAGCCCATCTCGCTGCCGCCTGTAAGAAGGCCGGATCCTA
Source organism: Klebsormidium nitens (assembly GCA_000708835.1). Classification (NCBI taxonomy): domain Eukaryota; kingdom Viridiplantae; phylum Streptophyta; class Klebsormidiophyceae; order Klebsormidiales; family Klebsormidiaceae; genus Klebsormidium; species Klebsormidium nitens. The sequence goes on along the minus strand of DF237361.1, from coordinate 53,047 downwards.
GCAACAGTGAGCCTCAGTATTGAAGGCTGCTAGCAAACGCTAAAGCCCATTTCCAAGATGAATCTGCCTCACAACCGGACCCACCTGAAACCCTCAAACCAACCCCACAGATTCTGGGGTGGTTAGCTTACTAATCCTGCAGCTCACAAGTCCTGGCCCAATCATCATCCCGCGTCTTCCCCCAGGACCGCCAACTTGCTGTACGCTGGTATGATCCACAACACGCGCGCGTCCTTCAGCCTGCTGCGGAACGGCCACGTGCGCGCGTGCCGCGCCGAGCACGACGCCATGCACCGCGGCAAGTGGGCCCAGCACCGCCCGGACGTCCTGCTCCTGTGGGCGTTTCCGGACACGCTCTCGGACGAGCAGATCCGCGACGCGATCGCGGCGGAGCAGGGGCAGGCGGGCCACAAGATCGGCCGCCTCGACGCGCGCGCGGCGCTCGTGCAATTTCCGAGCGTTGAATTGGCGGATGCGTACTGGGAGGCGGCCCTGAGATTGCAGGGTCAGCTGGGCTGCGGCGGGCGAGCGACGCTGGAGTTGGAACCGGGGCGGGAGGTGGTCGCCAAAGTGGAGACGTACGGCACGTTTGCGGAGGTGTGCCAGTCCGGGATCACGGCGCCCACCTTCACGCAGGCTGCCACGTGGCTGGGCCTGGACCCGGCGAAGCCGCTGCTGAGGAGGGAGCAGGCGGGCGTGGATCCCCGGTCGGCGCGGCGAGTGAAGGGAAAGTGGGCGTCGCGGGACGACCCGAGCGAAACTGGTGGAGGGGAGCAGGTTGACAAGCGGTCGACACCTGACACGAGGCGTGTGTGGAGAAGGGACACAAGCGGGGGCACAAATGATGGATTGCAGTTGAAAAGCGAGGTGAACTTGATGGTGGGAAGAAAGAAGGACCGCGAGACCACGGGAGTGGAGGAAGTTAGAACGCGATTGAGACCCGAGGTGCAATCAGAGGAAGAGAGCGGAACCACGAGAAAGGAGCAAGATGAAACGCAGTTGCAACCGGATGCAACGTCGGGGCAGAGAAAGGAGAAAAGGAAAGGCTTGAAAGAGAAGCAGGTCGCAACACAGTCGAACCCTTTGTATGGTGTATTCTCGCGAACATCGTCATAACGAGGTTGCCATTGCACCTCATGCATCTTACCGTGCCCGCTACAGGATAGCGATGATCACCACAGAAAAGTGAGCAGTACTGCATGTGAACCCCTGACGCTTAAAGTCAGGATGTCATGCCAGACGTGATCGAAACCGTTATTGATATCGATAAGCAGCTCTGTTCACCACAGTCGGACCATGACAGGATTTGTATTGAGGCCTAGTATGGCCCACCTATACCCACGGGCGGACGTCACTGAACTAGATTGGAATTGACGGACATGCATGCCTGGCCAGCCGGCAGCGTGGCACATTGGGGCTCATGCCCGTAATGATTGTCCAGTGCACGACAATCATTACATGCGCACGCGTGCTCGCGCTAGCGTGGCAGGTATCAAGGAGGGAGGGAAGGGACGGTTCCTTAAGGATGCAGCGCGCATGGCCCGCCTGGCACGTGTGCAGGATCCAGACACCAATTGAAATTGGGGTAAATGATTTCAAGGTGGTTGAGTACTAAGTACATCAGAATATAGACCAGACTGCCAGAGCCACTAATGTAGCAATCTTAATTGCCATACACGGCGTTTGGGGTGCTTTGCATATCCTCAACTATATTTCCGACATGCATCACTCCGCTGTCATGAGTCTTCGCCTTAAATGCACGGTTGCTTGCAACATGTGCGGTACGCATACATCACCGACCCCTTTTTTGCGCTCAAACTCCTCACCGGATGTCTTCCTCAAAGGAGAGACGAAGCTGCGTGAGAATGCGTGCTTATTCAAGTGAGAATGCGTGCTTATTCCACATCCTGCCCGTTATGCAAGATGCACTAGTCATGTGGCAGGCCAGAGCCGTGCCTCCAGCTCCGTCACTCCGCGGCCTCGTCTTCGTCGGGCGCTTCTTCCGGCTCCGGAGCTTGAGGAGGGTAGTACGGTAGGTCTGGGAACAGCCGCTTAAAAGCCTGGGGGAAGGAGGAACACCCATCAGCCAAAAGAAGACGCCGCAGATACTCCTGAAAAGCGTGTAAGGACAGCGGTTCCAGATGAAGATTGGAATTTGCCATACTAAGTACAAGCGCAGCTCCAAGTCGAAAGAGGCGCTGCTCTCGTAGCAAAACCGGGGCTGACGAGCACGTTTGACCAGGGGTCCTTGGAAGAATCTTATTTGGAGGTTGAGTTTCATTATTGCCACGTTCCTTTCAAGCCGGCCGCCTTTGACTTGATGAGTAGAGAAGAACGTTGCGCACTCAAGGTCGTCTGGCAGCGTAGCAGAGACTCCTTCCGCTTCGTTTGGCGCTCACCGTTTCCGCCTCCTCCGCCACGTGTCCATACGTGAGGCTTTCGTCAGGTGAGCCGCATACGTAGATGTCCCCTTCCGCTAGCTGCGTAAGAAGAGAAGACCTGTCCTTTTCAAGCATGGATGCTGACAGGGAAACTGCTCGCCATCTTTCACGACGTCGTGGAAAAGCCCGGACTGTGGGACTCTTAAACGCAAAGTCTGTCCTTGGTCCCATACTGTACAGTTTGAAAGAAGAGGTGCCACTTCCGATCCTCTGACATTCCGAAACGCCAGTTCAGGTTCTCGTGGATTGATAACGGATAGTGTGTATGTCTGTCTATTCTCCTACCTAACAACGCTCTAGATTGCGAAGGCCTGCCCTCAAAAGATTCTCGACGAGGTCCAGGCAATCTTCTGAAGAACAAATGCATCCAAATGTCTCAACCAGAGACGAGACAGTTATGAAGCACTCCGTCGCGCCCCTCACCTCTTGCCCCGCCGCAACTCTCTGCTTGAAGTACACACACCAGAGCAGCCTGGGCTTCCGAAATTCGGACGTTTGAGCAGCAGCACCGTCCGAATTTGCACCGTCTACCGTCCGGACTTGCTGCCCATCCGTTCCGGAAATGCCCGCTTCGGCTGCGACCCCGCTTCCCGGCACATCCGCGTTGAAGGGGGAAGGGGTCGGTCCAGAATTGGGCTCCGGAGAAGCTGCTCCTAAGCCTGAAGAGAAGGACCCGTTCTCCTCCGCAGGCCTTCCCCCATTCCCCGCCGTATCGCTACCCGTTTGCTCAATCCGTTCCCCAACGCCTCCGGCCTCACGGGTCCCCCGCGAAGCTCCCTGTTCATCAGTTGCTTCCAAGGCCCTGTTACTGGCCTCTTCCCCCTGTCCGCTTTCCTCGTCCGCGTCTCCTCTCGTCTCGAACAGGGCCTCGGCCACGGGTTGCAAGTCCTCCCTAGCAGAGCGGCCCTCCGATCCAATTGTCGAAACTTGTACCAAAAAGCGCCCCGCTGGAGCGACGGCTGCACTCTCCCCAGCCTGGAAAACGCGCACGGGATGCGCCGGCAGCGCCATGGACAGCGACCCGGACGGAAAGGTGACGAGGATGTTTGACTGGCCGGGCGTCAGGGGCGTATCCGTTATACAAACGAAGCGGGCGATGAAGCGCTCTTCTGAGGGCGTCGTCGTACCGTTATATAGTTCCAAGGGAATGGTCCCGAGAGACTCAGCTTGCGTCTCTGCTTTTGGGAGCGATTCGAGAAGCCCAGGCCCTGAGACGAGTTTGGACGTGCGGAGCGATTGCCCGGTGGTCGTGACAACGCCTCGGAGGCGGCGCGAGGCCTTGTCGAGCAGAAGGGCGCGCACGCCCCGCCGCAGCACGTAGAGGGCGCCCTTGACGGCAGCAATGCGGCAAAAGGCCTGGGGCAGCTCTCCGCTTCCGTACAGGGGATACAGGAAGGCGCCAACGCCAGGACCGAACCTGTGGGCAGACGAAGACAACTCGTCAGCCTGGAAAGAGGAGTGCTCGAATCGTGAAAGAGAAACAAGACGAGCAAGCTTGAGTCCATTTGGCTTGACGAAGAGGACGGACCCAAATGCTTTGGTGAGGACGGTGACTCCCAGAAAACGCAAAGAAATGCATGGCCGCATAGATTGTCAGGTGGTATTTCGAACCAAGGGCTAGGAACTGGTTGAGCGACCAGCAAGAGACGCTTGCCTTCCAACGGAGTGCAGGTAGGCTGTGATGGCACGCAGGCCCTCCCGGGCAGTAACAGCGGGGCCACTGTCCTGGTCGTGGGTGAGCAAGGCAACAGAGTACAGCAGGGACCTGCGACAACGTGAAACACATAGATGGAGGCGGCAGAGTGACTGGAAGAAGACAAGATACAGACATGTTCTGATACTCACAGAAGAGCACCAACAGTAATGTACAATCATCGGATGTGCCAACGAAATGTCCAAAGGAGGGTGCTCAGATGACAGAACAGTGCAGGTCCTAAAGCTCTGTTTGTTCAAGCGCACGCACTACTTGAAACCCGCGGTCGCTGATATCATTCAAAATTATTCAAATCGTTCATTATTTGCAGGAGCGCAAACGTACTGTCTGATAGACGGCGGCAGGTTGTGCTTGGTCAGGAGGGCCCCAAAAGCCATGTCCAGGTCCTCTTCAGACACACTATCCCCGCCGTCAGAGGGATCCCTCTCGATGTTGCTCTCAGTCACTAGTTTGAAGAACTTGGTGAGGTGCCGCTTCTCAACCAGGCTCAGCGAGCGGCTCTTGAACACGTCCGCACGAGAAGAAGGGACGGGCTCTAGCTGGCCGTTGCGCCAGGTGAAGCTGCCTTCCACAGCCTGCAGCAGAGCAGCGGCCTCCGATACTTAGGCTTGAGCTACGAGCGACGTCCTTAGTATACAGCACAAATCGCATGTTGAACCCATACTTGGAGTCAAACAAAGATCCAAGCTCAATGATAAGAATCTTGTAAGATTCCCAGGAGAGGACTTCAAGGTACCCAATCTTGCTTACTACCCGTGCTGTCCGGGTGAAACGATGACTGGGCTGTTCAAGTTGAAGGATCAGTGAGACAGCTGACCTTGAACTCTAGGTAGTTGTGCGCCCCACACTGGATCAAGAGGTCAATGACCGCCCCACTCGCCAGAGCAAGCCGCGGCCCAGCGAGGTCCACCCCATACTTTTTGGGAGCTTCAACGCCAGGGGGCAGCACGCAATTGGCCAAGTGCGTTGCTGCATCTCCCACTTGTAAAGCGAAGTCGCTGAAGATTGGGGCAGACGCAGCGAGAGGGACAACTTCTAGTTCTGATTCCATTGTAGGGCAGGCGGATGCTGTGGGAGCTTGGGTTGGATTCGTTCCTGCAAAGTCAAGGTTGGCAACCAAGGGTTCAAGGGTTGCGCCTAGAGAAACTCGGTGTACGTTGTGTCAGAAGGATGGTGTAGACACCGATTAGCACCAAGGTTGTGCACACAGCTGCTAGTATTTCAATAAGCAACTATGAAGAATATGACAAAGCGGACAACGTCGTTACAGTTGAGAATGAAATCGATTGATGCCAGGGCTGAAGCTTTTAGAAACTTACCAGAATCTGGCCCATCAGACCCATATTTCAAAGGGGCCGTTGCTCCGCCTCTCTTGGCCCACTCCACAAACGTGTCCAGTTGCAGGGTGGCCCAGTGTGAACCATAATTGTCGGCTGGGTCCAGGTGGAGGACGGTCTTGCCCGCCTGCGCTGCAGCGCCTGCAATGATGGACTCCGGGAGCCCCGTGCCGACCACCACAAGGTCAAAGGAACTGGGGTCAATATCTGCGTCCATTTTGGGCCGCCTATTTGAGCAACTCGCGTTTATGTAGGGAGGACAAGCTGCTTCAAAATGCCATATGGCTCCCAATGCCAGGGGGGCTTGGTCTTGGCTTGGGCTTGGTATAATATATAGCGTCCTTTCACGCCTCCTTCCAAATTCATTTTGTTACCACAGACTCACATTTTAAAACCGGCAGCCTGCAACATCGATGCATCTGCGCGACAATGGTCAGACGCGCGATGTTTCACAAACAGAGGGGACTACTGTATAGGTACTAGGTACATGCGCGCAAGCACATCTGGTCTCCGGCGTGTTCGCTTGCGCACTGCCGGTTCTCCAGTGAGATATCGTCGCGCCTTGCCGTCTCCTAGGTCCTTTGAACACAGTTTAAATTTAAATGGAGAGTTTGTGCATGCTGCCCGGAAAAGTTGCTACGGTAGTAGCTGCGGCTGGCTGCGGCTCAAGGATCAGTGATCATTGGCAAGAGGCTAGTCCAGCTGGATAGCGAGCTGCAGTCCAGCAAGGGAATCAGGGCGGAATCAGAGCGCCACGTTGGAACCATGGAGGACGACACGGGCAGGCAGCCACAGAAGCAGCGGTTCCAGAAGCAGCCTCACATGCATACCGCTCTGCGGCTCATGCAGATGGAAACCAGGTCCGCAACCAGCTGCAATGTGGGTGTTGTAGCAGGAGAGAGGGCTGGGATCGGACTGCCAGCTCGAGAGGAAGACCTGCAGTCTCGACCACAAACACGAAATTGCAAGATTTCCATCTGCGTTCTTTTCAGCACTTTGAAAACGAGGTTAATCAGGTTTGCTTCTTCGAAGCTTTCAGCTTGCTGCTTACAAAAAGGCCGGCGATTCAACCCACCTTCCTACGTAGCTGTGCTGATTAGTGTCATTCACAATGGCTCCCCCAGACTATAGCGATCTCATGTCCATCAAGGACCAGGTGTGCTTGGTGACGGGCGCGTCCTCTGGAATTGGGTCGCGCTTTGCTGTGTTCCTGGCAACCCAGGGCGCCAAGGTGGTTCTGGCAGCTCGGCGTGAAGAAAAGCTGCAGGATCTGGTGGACGTAAGTCAAAGTGCTGTCAGCATTTGAATCTGTTTCAATCCAGCAACTCGTTTTCTCCAAGCCTAGCTGTGCCCAGCCCACCAGCAGTATGTGGTACTTGAATGCGGAGTGCTCTTAAATGAAACATGCAAGCACATTCAATAGCAGAAGCAGTCTAATCATGGGATCTACTGGATGTTGGACAATTTATGCATTAAAACGTTTTGTCAAATCAACCATGCAGAATCAGCCTGCCACAACCTTGTAAGGAACTAATGAGCATGTACTAAACAGCTGGTTTTTGATCTGGGGCCTTCATATCTGCTTTTGCAATTGGTTTACTATTCAACTTCATACTGGTAAACCTGTTCAACGTGATAGTAGCCCAAGAGTTTATTTCGAGCAAGCATTGCTAGCACCGTCGTAGCTCGTGGATAAGGAACACACAAATTGTTACGATAGAATCGGAGGCCATCAAGAGTTGGTAAAATGGAGTCAGCTACTCAAAGAATACTAAGTGCTGGAGATGCACCAATTGAGCCGCAAAAATCATCTAAAAAGATGTTGGATATTGCATAACACCTGTCGTTCCATTGATCCCTTTGCAGGAGATCACGCAGTTTGGTGGAAAGGCAGAGTCCATCCAGTTGGACGTCTCCGGACCCCAGGAAGAGGTTGCAAAGGGAGTTCAGGATGCTTGGAACATCTATGGTCACCTGGATATTTTGGTGAGTGTGCAGTCTCTCTATCAAGTTCTCAGCATTGCTTTCGACCATTGAATGAATGTTTCCAAGACATCATTGGACATGCATTCGATCAAGTCCCTCCAATGTTCAAAGTTCAAAATCCAAGGCCACTGCCAATGAGCTTTTTATGAGGGGCGTTAGGAAGAATTGCTGCTCCTGCTGCTCGTCTAGCAGCTTTGCCCTGTTTCCACCTGTTGTGAACGTGTGTCTCAAAACAATTTGTGTGCAGTTGAACAATGCTGGCTTTGCAACTGGGGCTGGCCTTTTGAAGGACAGCCAGGACGACTTCGACAAGGTCTTCAGCACCAACGTGCGCGGGCTGTACTTCACAGCACAGGCCGTCGCTAAGCTCATGGTGGACAATGGCATTAAGGGACGCATCATCAACACCAGCTCGATTGCTGGGGGGGAGCTGGTCCAGAAGGGCCAGGCTATCTACTCTGCGTCTAAGGCTGCGGTGATTCAGCTTACAAGGTATGACCCCCCTGCAAGACTGGCTTGAAAGCCAAGTTATGTGGCAACAGTACATTCAAGCAATTCTCAAGTTATGTGGCAACAGTACATTCAAGCAACTCTCATTAACTGAAGCGCAGACCCCCCTGCCAAGCATTGCTTTGAGCAATCTCACTATCAAAGGTAGAAGCCGCTTTCTAGTGTTGGATTAGCTTCTCAGGTGGACAGGTGGTGACCAATCGTAGTTGATGTTCCAGTCTCCAAGGTATGGTCATCTTCGTGCGCATGGGAAGCATGCCAATCAGTTTCGGAGCGCATATAGAGAGCCTCCGCGCTCTTTAGCATTGTTTGTCAAGAACGAAGGGAAGTTTCAGGAACTCGCATCATGTGTGCTACTGGCCCATGTTGTTTTGCAGGGCCATGGCCGTTGAGCTGGCCCCCAAGGGGATCAACGTCAACTCAATTGCGCCAGGCGTGTTTCCCAGCCCCATGAGCGACAAGCTGGTCAACTCCCCTAACAAGGAGAAGGCACAGAAGGCCATCCCGTGCAAGCGGTGAGGATTCTGCCTCAACCTAGTTTGTTGGTATACTGTGCCTTTGTGTTTGCCACCATAAATCGTTTTCCTCACCTAGCAACCTTATTTTCATGCTGGTTATCGTTGAAATGTATGGCCTGTCGTAGAGCACGTCTTCACAGTGAACTCTCAGTGAACCCGTGAAGCCGAAAAGCAGTGGCAAAAGGCGGTCTGTGAAGTACAGATATGGCTTCTTGCATAGCTATCACACCATTTGGGGACGTGAAGTACATCAAGAAGTATTCATCGTGAGATGTCAGTCAGTTGCGGGAAACGTTCTGCGGTTGCTCCAATCGAAACCCTGGCTTCTAAACGCAGGTACGGGGATCCTGAGCGTGACATGATGGGCGTGTTGCTGTTGCTGGCCAGCGAGAAGGCTTCTCAGTACATGTGCGGGGTGAACATCCCTGTGGATGGCGGGATTACCCTGTACACAATGAGTCTGTCGGATCCCACTGCCATCTTCGAAGAGTAGGATACACTGAGAGTGCAAGAACATAATTTTGACAAATTCCGGAGAGCAAAGAGGAAATCAATTTTGTCGTGTAATAAGTAATATAAACACTTAGCAGTCATCCAGTCTATTGGACCTTTGATTCCGGTCCACCAAACATTATGGAATTATTTCGGTAGTTGTTGGTATACACAATCTTGTTGATGAACGTTTTTCTGTCGGTGATCGATCGTGACTTGAGCGCGTGGCACAGCCGCAAAGGATTCATAGGGCATTAACCACAATGCGCCAGGTTGATTTGAAAAAGAAAGGCCATGAAGCACTGGCTAGTCCGAGCGAAGCCCCCATGCGTCAAGCCGCATACCCTTTCTATTGATATTCACCGTTTTGACTCTAGCCTAGACAAGAGTCGGCTATGAGCAGATTCAGTAAGTTAATGAACTTGCTGTCGACATGGCAACAATCGCGCAGCAAGTTTGTTAGTACTAAACTTCGTATATGTTAGCTTTGTATTCAATCACAGATTATCTACCAGAAGAGGCCGCGCACGTCTACCAAATCATACAATCAATTACGTCGGCCACAACCCTATTTGCTTCACCCTTATTCGTGAACGCGATGTCCGCCTACCGCTGACTCCTCTATTCAATGTTTTCACTTGATTTAACCTATATACCTGTATGTGAGCATTCATTTCAATTCAACTTCAACCTACTTCGATTGTTTTGCCATGTAATATGTCGTTCCATATGGAAGGCAGCTATTTTAACGGAGCATGATTCAGAGTACTTAATATACAACCGGTCTCATGTAGAGCTGGCTTCTGTGTCCAATAACTTAAGGTTGGTAGCAAACTTGTTGTCATGTGCGCTGCTACTAAGATCTTTGTATTGAACCGAAGCTCAAAGCTGCTCCTGGCTAGCACGCTTCCGTTCAATCACATCTCGTCCGTCAGATCCCCTGCATCGACCCCAAACCCGCTTCCTCTCACAGACTGCGTCAGCTAAAGCATGAGTGCTACGTACCCTCCCTCAATGAGATGCTCCGTTCGTTCCGGCCGACCTCTTGCCACGCCCCATGCTCGTGACAACGCTCGTGCTCGGCCTGCTTCTCGTCGTCGAGCGCCCTTTGCACGCGCCGCTTGCGCAAGTCCTTGTGCACCTGGGTCACCTTCGCCACGTTCTTCTCAGCCGAGTTGCAAATGGCTTGCAGCGCCAGGATCGAGAACGGCTCCTCGATCAATACCCCGACCTGAGAACGCAACAAAGGAAGTTTTCAGAGGCGCCCTTAGGATTTAAAAGACAAGGCGTCAAGGCAGACGACACTGAGAAAACACAGTCAGAACAGTTTAGTTCTTTCAGAACTGCCCGGATTGGCGGAAAAACGAACAACGCTTTTCTCTTTGAGCGCAGCTTAAGAGGAAATGAGGAGTAGGCTGATTGGATGATTGCCTGTTAACTTACGCCTACGGAGCGCCTACGGTTCTCTTCGAAATCGGAATTACCGGCCCCAAGTCCTACTCAAGAGGCTGGATGCATGGCTTATAATCTTACCTTCGTATGAGTCTATGAGGAACGATGAACGTCCTTGAAGCATCGCATCATGGTTGGAAAAGACCGCCAATCACGCTCGAGAAGTATTTGTCATGTTTTGGCCCCCGAGGTCCTAGAAGTCCGAATCCTGGTGTTTCCTGTCGCTCTCACCATCTCACCTCCTCTATATTGCAGAAGAGAGCGGCTGCATGCACTAGAGAGAAATGTGGCGGGGACGACCATCGAGTTGCACTGGTCCCAGAGGGCGAGCGGCACTGCAGGAAGAAGTGCCCGAGCACCAGGAAGCGGCTGGTGAGGCAGCGCGCTGATATCTATTCACATCTGATGCTCTATCTAGCTGGCACTTCTTCCTGCGCGCTGTATCCTCTAGGCGGCTGTGTTGTTGAGCACGGGGGGTTTGCCCATGAAGCCACGTGATCAAGGGGTACGCACCGGACACAATTGATACCTACTGTACGTATCAGGATTACCGTAGCGGTATGTACCAGGTATGGCGGTCTAGCTTTCGCAAGGGCTATCGCTCACCGGGTGCATCATGCATCATGCACATAATACCTATCATGTGGTCATGGTCCATGGAGCATTGGCTCCATTGCAAATTGCAATTGCTGCGTGCTTCTCAAACTTTCTGCAGTGTGGCATTTTCACCAGACGGATCGACGGCACGAAAATGCGGGCCAGCGATGTAGCAGAAAGGTTATGCTTCGGTCCGCTCTGGGGGGTCCTTCAGAACTCCATCAGATTGGAGTAACAGGACTTCCTCGCACAGTTATAAGGTCCTGCTTATCTGAAGCGGTCTTTTTCAAGCCAGCTGCCGCGGCTTTAAGTTTGATCAATGGCCCTCCTGCTTATTGTGAGCCGCGTCAGCGGTCATTCCTGCCAGGAGGCCTAGAAAGTCCAGCTTGAAGGGAATTGTACTTCGTCAAGCTTTGAGAGCCCTTGTGCGCGCATTTGGGGGGAAATAGTCTGTGGTTGAGCGGAGTCGACGTTCATCAGCCATCGGCCTGTGATTGGCTCCCAGGAGGGTGGGCCGTCGGAAGCCAAGAAAGCCTGAGTGCGCATAGGACTTACTCGGGTATCAAAGATGGCCAACGAGATGGGCATTCGGGCAAGGGCCGTGGATAATGGGGTTGGACTTCCCGTGACAACCAAGGATGTGCTGCCCAGAGGACCACTTGGCGCACGTTCTCGTACCCTTCTGAAACCATCAGGGGTAAAGCGGCCTTGGCTGTCCTTCTTCAACGTTCTGCGGAGGTGAGAGACTAACAGGAGTCACCACCATGGGTGATTCATTTGCACGTTAGCAGCTCTTCTTTCTTCCGTGTGGCGATTGATGTGCAAAGACAGCTGATGCATCGGTATCTGCACTGCATTGCAGCGCGTGCAAGTGTCTGATTATATGCACATGTCCCAAACATCAAACTTCTCCAGGCCTGGCTGGGTGCTTGATGACATTCCTGTCTCTTCTTTCAGGCCCGCTGTATTGTGCCTAGCAGCCATCCTCGTCATTGCTGGCCGTAGCCTATATTCTGGCTCCGCCATGGTTGACCTCCCCACCAGACGCGCCCACTCTCAGCCTCCGGGGTCCGTGTATAGAAGCCACCTTGCATACGCACGTTTTGCAGCAAATATGTCAGCAGCAGATGACATTCCGGTGGAGGTAAGCCTTCCATTCAAAAGATGATTCCAATTTACTTTTGAATCCAGAATGCAATTTCGGTCTTGCGCCCTTTCGCTTGAGTGGCTTGTCGGCGCTCCCCCAACTTGCTTTTGCCAACTCAAAATTGGAAGTATTCCTCCTGCATACTCTCTTGATCACCATGGACTGCAGTGAACCAACATCCCCAGGCTGCGTACAGACTGGGGGTAAAACAGAATAATTGATCTTTACACAAAAAACACAAGCTGAGGCTGCCACATCCAGAAGAAGCTGTTTGAGCATGCTCAGGACATATAACTAGGGCCCTTTCTGCTGCAGGGAGCGCTGGAGTGGCAGGCTTTGAAGTCCGACACTGGCTGGCGGCCCTGCGCTGGGCGGAAACGGGTTGTGCCTGGTGCGTCCACGTGTGAAGCCTCAATCATGCGTAGTGGATTGTGAAAGTACTTGTAACCCGAAAGGATTGCTCGCTTTGGTTTGTTCCCAGTCTTGCGCGAAGCCGAGACTCTGAGTTGATGGCGTCTGTTCTGACTTTGCACCACCCGTACTTGCAGAGTCACGATATACCAGCAACGGCTACATCAGTCCTGTTGTCAACGGCGGCTTGAATCAGCAGCGATCGGCGGTGAGTCGTGGTTTTCTCGATTGCTCTCACGCGCGTCTCTGCGCCCGATTGCATCCATTCTTAATGGGAAGGAGAACGTGCAATCTGCTGGACATCCAAAGGAAGTGCGACGAATGTAGACTCCACTCGACATCTGTGCCTTTGCAGATCTGCAATGCGGTGGCGATTGCAAAGCTGCTCAATGCAACTCTGGTCATTCCACACCTCTACTATCACGCCATCTGGAAAGACCCAAGGTTAGTATCCTTCTTGGCTGTCACCCTCTGCAGCACACCAGTACTCGTACCATCCGGCTGCATCATTTACTAACGTCGGAAGGGGCCGGCCATCTGCTTGAGCCACCTAAAAGGTTGCCACACGTCAGTCCCAGGTTGTTACGAACTTGATCAGCAGCCAAAGTGACTGAAGCAAGCCTTCCAGCTTTTCTGCTCCGACTGACTGAACCCGTCTTTTTGCCACGTCAGCACCTTCGAGGACATCTTCGACGTGAACCACTTCATCATGGCGCTGTTTGCTGACATCGAGATAGTACACCAGCTGCCAAAGGAGTACCAGTTCCTGACGGAAGACTACAGGCAGAAGACGAAGGTCAGGACGCCTTCTCACCTGTTTGGCGTCGGACCTGTGCCCTTCTCTAAGAACCATAACAACGAAAAGGGGTCATTTGTCTTACTTCCGCGTTCGCTCAGGCGTTCTCGAGCATACTGTCGGCCAGTTGGTCTTTGCAGACTGCTCAGAGTGAAACATTCCAAATCTCGTTAGGTCTGCTTCTTACGCTTGCATCAAGCAACTTGAGACTCTTTTGCGAAGTCTTTCCTCAGTTACATTTCTGCCCCCAAACCATGAATGCTTTCTTCTGACAATCCGATCTAGTATTTGATATACTGTCCACGTTTACCCAGGTGCCCGCATGGTCGTCTCCCTCGTACTACCTGACGGAGGTCCTGCCCCTGCTCCGGGCCAAGGGCGCCCTGCGCCTCGACCCGTTTGCGAACCGCCTCACTTACGATGATGTGGAGCCCGCCCTCCAGCAGCTGCGCTGCCGCGCCAACTTCCACGCGCTGCGCTTCGCACCCCGCATAAAGTCCATGGCAGACACAATTGTTGAACGGGTAAGCTGATTGAGATTTGCTGGAGGTTGTTTCGCACGAGGGACCCCTCTATATTCGACTCTCCTTTTGACACTTGAGGGGAGAATGTAGTCCTCGATTGTTATGGCGAGCTTGCCAGGGCCGAGTTTGGTGGTGGCTTTTCGTGTGGTCAGCTTTTCCTGGCTGTATACATCAAGCAAACGGTTTTGGTGTAGTTGCCTCTTCTGTCATGCTGGCCCATCCAACCCGCTCTTCTGCTGGTTCATTGTCAAGCATGGTGAAGCTCTTGAACGGCACACCTCTGTTCAGATGGTAGCGCGGAGCCCCGGCGGGCGGTACCTGGCTGTGCATCTGCGCTTCGAGAAGGACATGGTCGCGTTCAGCAACTGCTTGTACGACGGCGGGACCCAGGAGCGCGAGGAGATGGCTGCCTTCCGGGAGGTCGGCTGGAGCGGCAAATTCACCCGCCCGGGCCGCAAAGCGATCGACCCAGGGTCCGTCAGGAGGTGAGCGCGGACGGGGGGTGTCTCGGAGTCTTGGGGCGGAGACTTAGCAGTATCTGCAGGCCGGCGGGGTTATGCTTCGCTAGCACCGGTTTGTTAGCTTTCTGTAAGCCCGGGCGTTTTGCTCTCAAGACGACGGAGCTTGTTGCTGTCGACACCGCACCTCTCTCTCTCTCTCGAGAGGGATCCCTTGGCCGCTGCGCTTCTTCTGCTTGCCTTGCCAGCATCGCTTTCAGCAGAAACACGGTTTGCATATCGGATTCGGCGTAGTCCGGGCTGAGCCATCTTACCACTGTAAAAAATCCGCCATCCCTTGTCTGGCTGAGCACGGCAAAAAGCAAACGGTTAGGCAAGTTGGGACTGGCTTCCGGGGCCTCACGCAAGACGGTCTGGTTGCAGGGCCGGCAAATGTCCGCTGACGCCGCTCGAGGTGGGCCTCATCCTGCGTGGCATGGGCTTCCCGGCGAGCACCCCCGTGTACCTGGCAGCGGGCGACGTCTACGGCGGGCTGCCCCCCGCATTGCGTGACATGTTCCCGTCCCTGCAAACCAAGGAGACGCTCCTCTCACCGGACGAGCTGGCACCCTTCAAGGTGGGCCGGGTGTCTTTGCTATGGGGGAACTTGTGGGGCTTTCCTCCTGCTGTGCTGCAAAGGCCTTTTGGAAAGATATCAAGTCTGGATTTTGGCTGGCAACCGGGACCCCCGCCGCAAAATGTCGCGGGGCTTCATTTGCTCAGCTTGAGCGAGGAGCACGAACCGCATTCTGAAATTCTTCAAACTGCTTTCGGGCACTTGCGACAACAGGGAAGAGGCGCGCTTTGCTTGCTTCAACATGACTGACCACCGTGGTTCTCACGGCTGAACGGTTTAGCTGACATGCCTTCGCGGTGGCGCTTTGTAGGGCCGGTCGTCGCAGCTGGCGGCGCTGGACTTCACGGTGTGCGTGGCGGCCGAAGTTTTCATGGCGACGCAGGGGGGCAACTTCCCGCAGCTGGTGGAGGGCCACCGGCGGTACCGCAACCAGAACCACTGGAAGACGGTCAGCCCCGACAAGAAGGCCCTCGCGCGCCTCCTCGACAACCACACGCTCCAGTGAGCGGCTGCCGGAACCACTGGTTTGCGTCTGCGTCTAGTCGAGTCATGGCTTGCTTCTTAATACGCGTTTTCTGAGAGCAAGAAGGGAAGATTTGTGGCCTGCCCGCTGATCACTTCCTGAAAGCCCTTGAAAGTCGTTTATGATGCTTGCTGTTGCTTGAACAGCAAAGACGGATGGCGCGCTATAGTTTACAGAAGTAGTCTTCGGTCGGTCCAATGATGAGACGCGGCAATTTCGTGGCGCTTGCAGGTGGGCTGACTTCTCCGCTGAACTGCGCGCGATGCGGGAGGACAACGATTTGCATGGGGTAGCGGAGCGCAAGCGAGAGCAGTCGCTGTACTCGTACCCTGCCCCCGAGTGCATGTGCCGGGAAGGCCAACCGGGGTACCAGGACGCGCCGGAGGACGAGGAAGAGGAGGAGGACCCGGGCTGGATCAAGAACCGGGGCAGGAACCTGGGACTGGGCGACGGAGAGGCAGAAGCGGAAACAAGGCGACGAGAAGCAGACGGGTGGGAAGAGCGCGGTGCTAGGGAAAAGAAAGAACTGGAGGTTGGGAGGGGGGAAAAGCAGGGTACGCGGTCGAGGAAAGAGGAGGAGGCTGAGGTCTGGGGAGCTCTGCGAGGGGAATGGGCGGATGAAGGGACAACCCCCACTCGCAGAGCAAAGGAGGGGGATGAGGAAGACGAGACGGAGGAGACGGAGGAGGTCGAGAACGATAATCCGGACACGGACCGGCTCAAGCGGAGCCGGAAAGCTGAGAAAAGGGCAGCTTCGGAGGGAGCGGATAACTGGGGGCTAATGGATGACCGGCCGCGGGTGGGCCGGCGGCTGCCGGTCGACGAGCAGCGTTGACCTCTAAGTTATTTGGAAGCATCGTCTTGAAGTGTACAATAAAATGGTCGGGTTGAAGTGGTCCGGTTGTGAACGCTCGATCGTGTCGGGTTGTCAAGCCTGGCGATCACGGTCTGTCGTCTCGGGTCCGGAAGCTGCTCGCAGGTTACAAAAGGACTTTGCTGCTGATGGAGGAAGTTATGGCTTGACTTTCCCAGTAGGACTTGCTCAATCAAGTTGCGGTTGCCGCAACCCTCCATGCTAGAAAGATCAGTACTCAGGACTGGAAGCACTTGGGTTCTGAGTCTTATCTAGAACCAGACTGAACCAGGTATTGAAAGTCGTGCTTCATTTTTTCCTAGATGCCGCCCTTCTTGCATGGCTGGACGCTTGCCGCTACCAGAGGCTGCACGTGGAGCTAGCTTGTTGTAGATTAGCTGTGCCAGACGCAGCGGCGCTGAGCAATTACTTCGACTGCTGGCGTCGAGCAAGCACTTCTCCGGATTCAACAGCGATGATGGCTATGGTGGCCGCCACGGCGTACTAGTACCGTCTTAGGTCCAAAAGTGCGTCATCCTTGCGCAGTCGTACTGGGTCTTGTAGTGAACTCTCTTCAAAAGCTTTCATCCTGTTGCGCCGGCGCGCGGAGACACTAGATGGACAATATTTGGAAAGTGTCGACTTCTCCCCTTATCAAATTCTATCCGAGCGCGTACGCAAAAGCTTTCCAGTCTCGTCAGACGGTGCAGCTAGCTGGCATGCGCATGGCCGGGGACCGTACACCAATCCTGTGTCATGAATGATAGCAAGGTCGCGATGCGCATGGGCACTCTATCATTAAGGGCCGCCTGGCATGGCCGGGGCCGGCCAGCATTACAATTACCAGCCATATTGGATGCTATGCGAAAAATCCATCATGAAAGTAAATAAAAGCGCGGTAACCGTCCGCGTATAATATCATCTTACAGATTAGGCCTCAAATCTTCCATGTGCTAGATTGGAAAGAGTTCCACCAGCATGTACGTTTGCATACCCATCCGACGGTTCATGATAATGTTAGGGAGTTATAAGACTTCCGAGGTACTTCGGAGCTGACTTGAATCCATTCAAAGCCCAACATACGATTGCGCTTGAATGGTCCGTTCCAAACAAGCGAAATCCAACCCGAATACCAACTTGGGTCAATGCTCTCGTCTGTCCTGTTCTCCGCATGTCACCCAGCGACCAACTCTCTCCGTCTCCGCCACTTCTCGTTTCGTGCCGGCAACAGCCTTTTTGGGAGGCCTGCTCCGGGTCAGCGCCCCTCCTATCAGCCCGTACGTTTCAAACTGCCTCTGCCGCTGGCGATCCCGCTCCTTCTGCTTCTCCGTTTTCTTGTGAGCGCACAGGGGACACTGGATGCCCGTGATATACAAGGGCGATTCTTTCTGCGCCGGGCTAATGGGCTCCTTGCATGCAAAGCACAGAGAGTAGCTCCCCGGCTCCATCCCGTGCTTCACGGACGTGCGCCGGTCGAAGACGAAGCACTCGCCCTCCCACAGGCTCTCTTCGGGCGGAACTTCATCCAGGTACCGGAGGATCCCGCCTTCTAAGTGATACACCTGTAGAACGGGGATCTCAAAGTATATTGTAGGGCCAACATTCTGAGTTCAAAACCCGAAGGCTGAAGCCTTCACAGGGGACACCGGCTGTTCGACCAAACAGCCGCCGTTTCTCGTTTCACTTTGAAAGCATTCAAGTTTTCAAATGTAGACTTCTCCGTAGGCCCCGAGAACCTGGAAGGTCGGCTGGCGGCCCTGGCTGAAGCCGGCCTCAGTTACATCAAAAGGCTTGTGCTATGCTAATGAAGGACATTTATCAACAACCCTCCGATAACAGGCTGTGGCGTACAAGCAATTAATGTCTTAAACTGTACAACAGGCTAGGGAATGTTACACCGACCTCTTTGAAGCCCATCTGCAGCAGCAACGAAGTCGACTTCTCACATCGAATGCCCCCGGTACAGTACATGGCGACCTTCTTCTCCTTGGCCGAGTCCGCAGTGGTTCGGACGTCCGGCTCTGCAACACCCGCAGTTGTCTCGTCCCCTTGGTCACTTTTGACAATGGAGTCATCCCCGTCCGACAGATCTGATAAGCCGTTCTGCACTGCTGTCTCGCTTCGCTGCCCCCCAGTGCCTGCTTCATGCTCCCCGCTGTCGCCAGTGTCCCAGAAGACTCTAGCGGCCGACTCCTCTTCTCTGCCCCGTTTCAGTCTGTGTGTGTCACCCTCCTCAGTCTGGTCGGGCAGATCGACCTCAGTGTCTTCCCCTCTCCCTGCCGTACTAGCTGCTCCCCCACTAGACGCCCTGTCGAGACCACTTGCCGTCGCTTCTAGCAGGTTTCTTTCTACCCACTCCGGGAAGTCCTTGAAGCTCTCGGTGCGCGGGTCAACAGCACCTCGGAACTTGCCAATCCGCGTTTCGTACGCGTTGCGAACGTCCACCACAACCTGGACAGGAGCCAGTGGTCATCACTTCTAAGCCCCAAGCTTGTTTCCTGGATCAACTGCGTATTGCAGCATATCTTGTCATATACTGCAGGAAACTAGCAGCCACCGTAGGATGGACTGAAGAGCGACTACCAATGAACATCAGGATGGAGGCCAGCGGCCCTCCCCTCATTCGACTCGAACAGCAGAACGGTCATCAATAGTAGACACACAAAAGCTTGCTCACCACATCCGGGTCTTCAAGGAGGGCGTTCCACTCCGAAGGCTTCACATATGTGCCCACCCGTTGCATGGGGTCCACTTCCACCCCTAGTGGAATGACCTGCAGATAGGTTGAGGCCAATCAACGGACTGAGACTCTGCCACAGTGGTCGCCAGGCGCTCGCGGATATGGACCAATGGAAAATGCATCTTCCAACGAGCGTTTTGGAACTTGAGTTGTAGCGCCTGCACTCAAAGAAGGGAAAACTCTACCTGCCCCTGTGAAGTGCTTTGATCCGCCACCATGGCTCCTCACCTCTTTCTTCAATTTGACATTCACTCTGTCCCGCTGAAAGGGCGTCGCCTTCCACTCTTCCCCTTTGGGCCCGACCCATCCATTCCCCTTCACGTTTTCGGTGGCCTTCGGGGCGCCCGTTGCACTTGGGCTTGGGGGAGCTTCTGAAGGGCCTGGCCCCTCAGTGTTGCGCATGGTGGCAAAGCGCGGGTCGGACCGCAGGTACGCAAGGACGGAGTCGATGCCGGCCCTTGTGCCACAGATGCTGCCGTTGATGCCCTCTGGCGCCACAATGATGCCACCAGCAACACCCTGTGCAGTGGGTAGCACAAGTCAGGTAGCGCGTTGGCCGTGCCGTTGCGAACGCAGGGATGTTCCAGCGTGATAAATGTTGCCATCCTTGACTGCTGAAGGAAACTAACTCAACAAGAAGCAACACAAAATGTTGGAAGCGGGGAAAGTTGGAGATAAGGTATTGATAAGTGATGCAGGGGCAAAGGCCGCCAAACAACAGAAGGACCATGAGTACCCACAACGTGACCCATCCGAGCGAACCAAAGTGGTTGTAGCTATGTGGGTTGTGACTTACTTCTTCGTCACATCTTTGCTTGATGGCCAGTCTTAGCTGCTCGTAGTCCGGCAGGCTGGCAAACTTGTAGAAGCTGACATACACGAGGGGGTGCTCCTGAGAATGACCTTCTTCGACCCCTGCCATTGTCTGTCCATCAGCTTGACCGGCTGCGGGTGCTTTTGCATGCAACGACCTTACCACCCCAGCATCACAGATTGTGCGCCGGTAAAATGCCTGTGAGGCAACGAATGTAAGACCCGGTTGAGGCCGCAAGCTGAAGAGGCACCTCGAAGAGGTCGTGGAAAGAGGGGCCTGAGGGACCTTTGCAGACAGAAATTTAGCTGAGAGGTGAGTTTGCACAGTGTTCTGCGTCCCTGATTTGAGCTGGGGCCCTTGACAAGGAGCGGGCCTTGAGAAGCTGGTCGCAGAGGCTGTCATTGGAGCATTGCCCGTCAGCAAAGAAAGTTTTCACGCCAAAATGCATTCCTTCAACCAACCTACAGTAGCTACAATAGGTATCAGCTAAGTTGTTTGTCGCCTCTGCTGCAGCGAGGCCCAACAGATGGCCTCCTAAAATGTGCTGAGCTTCGTGCTGCCTCCAGGTTGTGCTGACCAGCTGCTTCTTCTTCAGCTGGACCGTGGTTACTACAGTAACCGGGTTAGTCGCAACTGCGCTCTCCTCGTTTGTTCGAAAAAGTGTTCGAAAAAGTGTTCGCAAAAGTTGCAATCGGACCTTGACAAAGGAGCCGCCTTCTAACTCCTTGAACGACTAGCTAGCGAAGATAATGTAATTCGTAGAGAATGCGGTCACCATTTGCCATTGCAAATTGTTGTGTTGCAACGCGTCCAAGCAAAATCGGAGGTTTAGCTCAGGGTTAGGGCTGTACCCGACAATCTGGAGCCACGAATTTTGAAGGTCCAGCAAGTCGTCCCTTGCTGTCTTCGTTGTACAGAGTTCCTTGAGCAGCAGTCCGCCTGCAGGGGAGGCCCCAGAGTCTAGGGCATGTTGGCAGTTCTGAAGCAGGGACTGGAGAGGTAGGTAACTGTCTCTCATTTTGGACACCCTGCACTTGCAAACATGTCGCTTTCGAGCAGGCATCGCGCATCTGACAAGTCAAAAGCTCAGCATCCAAGTACATCAAAGGGCATTTGGCCTTTGAAGCGTGGTAATAAGCGGCTAATAACTGCTCCAGAGGGTTGTGTGGTACTGGAAGCAGCCTCCACTTTTTGTATACGATGGATTGCTTTCAGCACAGGTGTGAGTACTTCTCAAATATTGGACTCCCTCCCTCTTTTCTTGTGCTCACCATTACCAAATTCTGGAGGTGGTGCGGCCAAACCCTCATACACGATCCATCAGCTTTGACCAAAGCTGCAATGAGATCCCTCCGCCCTCGATCTGAGGGTCCAAAATGGGAAACTTTCCTCTCTGATCACGTCCCTTTTCCAGTGCAGATCTCCCTTTGAGGTAGCCTGCCATGGAGGCCACCCAATGCATTGCTGGTGTCCGGGCCACTCAAGACTGCTGCACCATGAGTCAAGCAACTTTCAGCGGGCGGTCTTCATCCTTCCCAAAACACACATATTTAAAGACACCGCCACTTTTTAATCATGCCGCTGGGAGCGGAGGCCAGCTGATCTTTCGGACAGCGTCGCGCCCCTGCATTCGGGCCACAAAAGCTGAAGCCTTGGGGGTAGATTCACAAGCGTCGACAGCGTCAGGACCACCTAGCGTGCCTGTCAGCCTGCCCATTGATACAGGGCAAGTCCCAGCAACAGACGAGAGTGTGACCGATATTTTCCGTCCGTCACGCCGAAGACGGGCCTCCAGCCCTGTCAAGATTCCAAAGCCGCTGATCTTTTCGGGGAGGAAGCCGATCGACCCTACTCTGCCCCCACTGCCCCGGGGGGCACGGCAGCAGAGGGGTCCGGTGCGGCGGCCGATCGAGAACAGCAAGCAGAGGA
This sequence comes from Klebsormidium nitens, assembly GCA_000708835.1. Classification (NCBI taxonomy): domain Eukaryota; kingdom Viridiplantae; phylum Streptophyta; class Klebsormidiophyceae; order Klebsormidiales; family Klebsormidiaceae; genus Klebsormidium; species Klebsormidium nitens. Next base: position 31,189 of record DF237361.1, on the reverse strand, counting down.
AGGAGCGCCTGCGGCACGCGTTCGGGGTAGCCAAAAAGGTTGATGACAGCCAGAACAGCGCGCACGCGCAGCGCCTGCTGGATGAGGTCAGCGAAGCGGAGGGGGGGGAAGGGGTGGCGGCCGCACTGGAGTACTGGTCCAAGTGCCTGGGGGCGTCCCGGCATGACCTCGCGTTTTTAATAGGGACACTGCGGCAGAAGCGGCATTGGGGCCGCACAGTCCAGGTAAGAGCAACAGCGATAGTGCCACCAAGAGGTTGTGACAATCGACAGGAAGACCGTACTAGTGGAATACTTGTACCGCAGCGTTTGTCTGTACGAAGGTGGTCAAAGATACTGAGATCTTCAAGTGCCTCTGTTTGAGATTTGGTGGAGGTCACTTTGATTAATTTTACAGATTGACGCGCAGTTCCCTAGGTCTGAATCTCAGGGGGTTTAGAAGTGGCGTAAAAGCTCTCCTCAGGTTCCATAACGTGACCTTGGATGGGTTAAATTGTGACCTTGGACCAGCTTTACGAGAAGTCAGAATGAAAAGATTACTGGTCACAAAGGACTTGTTTGTTGTACCATATGGCTCACATGTACCCAAGGTCATCTGGTCTTAACGCAGATGACCTCTGGCCGCTGCCGTTGAGTCACTCTGCCTGCGAGTCTTCGTTGCGCACTGACATCTCCGTACGTTTGGTCATATTTATCTACTTTCTGCTCGTCAGGTCATCGAGTGGATGCTGACAAGCGAGCAGTTCCCATGTTCCGACAACGAGCACAACCTGCTGATTGACGCATACAGCAAGTCAGGGAACGTGCAGGCGGCCATGGAGGCGTTTGACGAGCGGCCACAGCGGGGGTTCAAGCTGCACACGAGGTCGTTCAACATCCTGCTCAACTGCTTCGGCCAGCATGGCATGGTGCAGGAAGCGGAGGACCTCTGGCAGCGGATGGCGGAGAGCAAAGTTGTTCCTGACATGGTCACGTACAACACCATGCTCGACCTCTACTGCCGGTCAGCGCCCTCCCATGATTGAACGTTGCCTTGGGCAATTCGAAACTATTGCTTCAGTTGACGTTCAGGAAAAGGTGTTTGTAATTCCCCAGCCCCTTCATCGGGTTGTTTGGTACAGACCCTCCACGACAGACATGTGACACTTCCTTGAAGCAGACTTCCCGTCTGTTGGGTCTACCGCCACTACTTTCAACACTTGAAGCCGCCTTATCCTCGACATGAGCGCAGAAACAACCTGCATCTTGACCTGAAAATAAGGAGTAGCAAATATCGAGCCCGATTCCCTCCCCCTTGTTCCCGCGCCGCTTATTTTTGATCAGTTCTCGTTTTTGTTTTTTGGGCTCGCTTTCCCAAACATCAACAAGGAAGGCGGCAGAAACTTCGGCCATGGCTCGTTCTTGATCGCCCGTAGCGTCTCCGCTCGCTTCCAATGCTGCTGCAGACAGTCCCTCCTTATTTAAAACCTAAAAGGGATCGTCCTCTTCTTAGCTTACCTGGTCCGCCATTCCGCTCCCGCAGGCAGCGGCTGGTGGAAAAGGCCGAGGCGCACCTCGCACGGCTCCGCGCACACGGCCAGCCTAGCGTGATCACGTACACGTGCCTTATCGGCATGTATTCTAGCATCGGCGACCAGGCCGGCGCAGAAGCGCTCCTCCGCGAGGCCGAAGAAAGTGGCACGGCCATGGACGCCAGCATATATACGACCTTGCTGACCGCTTATGCGCGGCTGGGCTTGGTCCCGGAGGCGCAGCGCATGCTGGAGCGCATGGAGAGCCGCGGCCTGGAGCTGGACCTGCTGGCCTACAACGGGCTGCTGAACGCGTATGTTAAGGCGCACGAGTATACGCGTGCGGATATTCTGCTGTTCACGGAGATGAAGCGGAAGGGCATCCGGCCGAACAGGGTGAGCCGGGACGGCTGGATCGCAAGATGTGGGCCTTGGTCGGTCCTGAATTGGGTGGGACTCTGTCGTCGAGGCAAAGAGTTCAGGTCAAAATGCCTCGCCTTGCTAATCTTTCATGATCATAGCCTATCTTAGTTTGTATGTTCAGAAACAGACAGTGGCTCCAGCAGAGAGGCTCGTGTTCGGGACATCCGACATTCCCTTGCAGACGTCACTCGCCGGTCATGCAGATGTCCGAACAAGTCCTCCGGGCTTTTCTGGGCGTATTCGAAAGCTGCGTGGCGAAAGCTGCGTGGCACTCCAGATCTCTTAGTGCGGCCTAAGCCTCCGCGCTCTTGTGTCGACTCGAAGCTACAACCTGCTCCCAAAGATTATGAGCCCTGGTAATGCTATGCATGTCAATACCGAGTCGACTGTCAACGAACAGCTCTGCGAGTCGCGGAACGGAGACTGCCTCCCCTCCGAATTCTCAGGATGAGAACCCCCCTCTCCATTCTTGTTGCGCAGGCGAGCTACCACACGCTGCTGTCGGGGTACGCCAAGGCGGGGCTGTACAAGCAGGCGGAGCAGGTGCTGACGTACATGGAGATGGCGGGGATCAAGGCGGAGCTGTACACGTACACCATTCTGATCCAGGCGTACGCCAACAGCAAGCAGCCCGGGCGCGCCATGGCCATCTACGCGCGCCTCAAGGACAACAACATCGAGCCGGACCAGGCCGTGTTCCAGATGATGCTGGACGCGTTCAGCAAGGCGGGGCTGGTCGAGTTCGCGGAGCGCGTGGTGCACGCGATGCGCAGCCACGGGTACGAGGCGAACGCATACACCATGGTGGAGCTCATCCACCTCTACTGCAGGGTGAGCCCGCGCGCATGGCCCAAACAACGTAATCTGCGGCCTCCTAAAGATCGAGGAATCCGTGAGTTGCGTGTATAGTATGGGTGGCGAGACAGGACTTTCGACTTCTGTTGCTGAGAACGCGTGCGCTCCTCGCATTCCTCTGGCTGCGAAAGCTTGCCAACCTTTGGATCTAGTCCACTTGGCCAACGGCTGAAAGTCAAAGCTAGTTGGACAGAGACGTTTTTGGACTGTGCTTGTAACTGTCCAATCTGACAAAATATCTTGGTTCAGTATAGCGTCATTACGGGGGATAACCTGGGCTAGCTATTGATCCTCATTCTGCTTTCCAGGCAAGGGACGTGCCCCGTGCGGAGATCGCATTTCAGGCTATGCGCAGCAAGGGGCTGCTCAAAGGCCCTTTTATTTCGGACGCGTACAACGGGCTCATCAACGCTTACGCCAAGATGGGCATGGCGGCCAAGGCAATGGACGCCTTTCGGGAGCTACTTCGGCACGCAGAGCGATTCGGTGGGCGGATCAACAACTCTGTGTGCGCCTCACTAAAATTTGCTATATTGGACCACCCCGAGTTCAACGGGGAGGCTGACGAGTTGATAAAGCAGGCCAAGAAGTGGAATATGCTAGCGGAAGCTCAAGGCCCGGGGCACCGGGACGGTAGGGACGGGTTCAATGTGCAGTCACCGAAATTGCCCCGGGCGAGGGAAACGATTTTTGGGGTTTCATCGAGGTCGCCACCTCATGTGTATAGGAGACGAGACAGCGTCGCGGAAGAAAGAAAACACGCACTATAATTCAAAGTCTGTCGTTTGTTAGGAATTCATGACTGTGGTCATTGCAAGCTGCTTACTGTACATGATTGCGGGGCCAATTATAGTCGGGCTGCATGCCTTGGGGATTTAGTATACCAGCGCCTTTACTCATGCCGCATCGATTAAGTGCCTAGATTTACAGGAAAGGAAGAAAATGCAGAAGGCCATGGTTCAGATAATGAACTGACTCATCAAGGCGTCCTGCACTGAGGTTTGCATACTACTTACATGCGTAGAGTTGCCCCCCACGCACATCCCAATGCATGGACAAACCATGCCAGCTCGAACTGGCTCATGGCCTCATGTGCAAGCCTTAAACAAAGCTAGCTACTCGGGCCGGTACTCATGCAACGCACTTGCATGGGCTACCGTCACTGATTGCATGTGCACATGCATGCATGAGGTTGCCGTGCACATGTGGCGGCAATAAGAGATCAGGGCACGTACTCGCCGTTGCGCTTTTAGTATGTCAGTCTGCATGGTGGTTCCATCTTAAAAAGTAAGTAATTTAAGCCGTGCTTAGTATATAGTAGGCACCGTACATGCATATATATGCGCAGAATCTATACTTTCATGCAGACAAGTGCATGCATGAATCAAATTCAGCTGCTTCAGCGACGCAGAGATTCCCTATGCAGTATCCCATAACTATAACTCATATGAAGACCGTAAGCAAGGTGGAGCAATATCGACTGCAGTTCTATGAGAATCACTTAGCGGTCAAGTTTCTATGTTGCCGTTACTGTATGCATTGTGAAGCTAGCAAAGAACCATTTCTTATAACCTGACACTGATGATGACTCAGCCCCTGCTATTGATTTGTGGACCAACGGAGGGGCGATTTAACGACCTGTCTCCAGCGAAAGCGTTTACTAGCTCTACATTATTCGTGCAACAGCCCCCCAGTATCCTTGATGCGCTGGCGGAGCAAAGAATGTTAACGAACTCGGAAGCATCAGTCCCACCCCACCCCATATTGGAAGTGCCCTCCAAAACACGGACACTTGCATCTTTGGAAAGCTGCAGCATATAGCGGCGTAAAACACTCTAGGCTATTATCGCGCTGCCTTTTTCGCCTCCTTCTCCGCTTTCTCCGCTGCCTTCTTCGCCTCCTTGCCTGCTTTCTCCTTTGCCGCCTCGTATGCCGGGTTGCCCTCCGCAATCACTTTGCCGCCTCCGACATGCCACTCCTCGGTACAGACCGACGATACGAAGTCGTGGTTATGCGAAATAACCACCACCGCACCCTGCGCAAGCAACCGGTACGAGAATCAGTAACGGAACGCACACGCTTCTCTAGAGCCTTGACTGGAACGAACAGTGTAAAAGGCTTTGCCATTTTACGGAAAGCTGCAAATAGTTGCGGCCAGCAGAGACTTTTGGTAATTGCAGCAGGCCATCAACTTCTCCTCGCTCTTTTGGCTCCTTATTGCCACGAGTCCTCGCTTCGAGGCTTTGGCGCGCTGGCCGCGAAAGTGTGCCGTACCTGGTACTCTTTGAGAGCGGAAGCCAGCGCGCCGAGGGCCTCCCGGTCCAAGTAGTTGGTGGGCTCGTCCAGCACGATCCTGCAACACGGAAGCTTTAAGCAATTAGTGACAGCGCTGTGTGGGGCCTGAGTAAGGTACAGAATCAACCCAGCACAATACGCAAATCTACGGGTATGAGGTTCTAATGCACGCAGAGGAGGGTCAATGAGGGACCGATGAAGTGCTCACATGTGCGGGTTGGCCCACATGGCGGCTGCCAACACCACCTTCACCTTCTGTCCACCTGCGGAACGACAAGCTCTCCAGGAGTCAGAAGCGGCTAACAGTTCCTCTCGAGCACTCCCTCAATCTTCTTTTTCCACCTCTACCATATCAGCAGCGGTAGGATCGTAGGTGAAGCAGCGCGAACGTTGTCCGCTAAAAGCTCAGTTCCTCAAAGCAAATCAGCCCGCTGAGTCTCTTCGCCCTCACAATTCGTTCAGACCACCTTGGACAGTTGCTCGACAGACAAACCGCAAGGGCCCCAAACTCACACAACCCCGTCTCGCTGCCTCAAAACTCCTGCGGCGCTGACCTGAGAGGTTTTTGATCTGGCCGTAGGTGCCGAACTCGGGCTCGAGGCCGAAGTCGGAGAGGTGCTGCTGCACGCCGGCGATGGTGAGCGGCCGGTTGTAGAGGCCCAGCTTGGCGACCATCTGCGCGTCCACCTCGTGGATCATCTTCTGGAAGCCCATCTCCTCCAGCATCGCGCGCGTCATCCACGCGTTGTGCACCGGGTGCATGTCCTTCCACTGGGCACGAAAACGTAAACAAAGTGAGGGGCGTGCAGGCAAGGAGAGCAGGGGAAGCAGCAATGTTCCTTTTGGACCTCTTTGAGACTGCAGTCAGCAGAAGGCTCGAGCTACCGCTCAAAGTGCTTGGACAGACCCCTCGACACAAAGAGGCCATCTCTTCCTCAATCCTCCGGTGCTAGAAGATTGGGTGCTAGAATATTGCCCTGGCGATATGGCAAGTACTACAGAAAGAAGGCCGTATATTGACGTGGCAATCGTATAAAACTGGAATGCAGCCGGAAGAGTATTTCCAGGTATAGCGCATGCAAGCTTTGTCGCTGACCTTGACCTCGTACTCATACGTCTTTTTATATTTTCGGCGGCCGACCAGCTTCTCCACGTTGCGCTTCTCCCCCCGGATGATCACCATCTTCTCCATCTGCCGCTGCTCCTCCTTGCTGATGCGCCGCGTCACCTGTGCACGTCAGCACGTACAAGGAGGTCAGCGCAGCTCTTAAAGCACCAACCTCACAGGAACCAGAGCTTTCGGCTCCGTGTTTTTCGACTTGGTGTACACCAGATCTGGCCAAAGTGCTAGAGAACTTGCCGCTTTCAGGCAGCAAACATCTTATTAACGTGGCTTTATGAAACTCAATTCTTAACTCTAAAACTCAACTCTTAACATGGCAATCCCGAGGACCCGCTGTGCAAAGAGCTTCGTTACAATAAGCGAAGGGCACGGCAGCGGATGCGCGTGAGCCCCGTCGCAATGCTTCAGCCCTCCTGAGCGACTAGGAAACGTCTCTCCGCGCCTGACCTTGTTCATTTCCTCCTTGTCCTCGCCCGTCTCGTAGCGCCAGCAGATGTACTGGCTGGGCGACATCTCCAGGTGCTCCTCCACGTGGTGGAACGCGTGCTGCGCCACGTACGCAATGCCCAGGTTCGGGTGCCGCCACACCGTCCCCTTCTGCACAATCAAAGACTCAACAATGTCAAGAAAGGCCGCCTCTCCAACCGCTTGAAGACAAAGTCCGCCGTTTCACTCGCTTGCAGTGGCTATTTTCGTTTCAAGATGGCCGGGTTCTAAGCACCCTTCTGACACATTGATGGTCGTGCTACGGCAGAGGAGCCGTACTATCGCAGCCTCTCGGGAGCATGCTGCAATCCCAGCACTCTCGAATTTCATGACATACAAGCGCCCGCGGCCCTCCACCGTTTCAACCGGTCTGTCGGACACGCACGGAGGGGACCTGCAAAACTTCACCAGCAAGTGTTGCCCGCTCACCTGCGCCTGGAACTGCCCGGTGAGGATCTTGATGAGCGTGGACTTGCCCGCCCCATTGGCCCCCAGCACGGCCACCCGGCTCTCCATGTTGCACTGCACGTTCACGTCCTCCAGCTGCGGCCGCTCCGCGCTGTCGTACGTGAACTCGACGCCCTTGAGCCGTACGATGGGCATGTCGCGCCGCAGGATGCCGTCCAGCGCCTTTGGCGCCGGGAACACGAACTTGAGCGTCACCACGTTCAGGTCGTAGTACGCGCGCGCCTCAGGCTTTTGCTGCGGGGCAATAGGAAAGAGAATTCATGAGCTTATGGGCTAATGAGAGAAAGAGAAGCCTCCCGCAATGATGGAAGGCGCTGAGAGAAATTTGGTCCTCGCATTCCCCTTGCTCAACACAGCGAGCAAGCGACTAAAAGGAGGTGATTTGCTCTCAGGTGGCTGGCACCCGACTCGAAGCACGTAAATGGCGATGTAGATTCGCTCGCTCCAGGAGTCTAAAGCGGAGCGGGCCGCCAGGGGCGGTGAAGTGGCATGGTGCTGACCTTGACGAACTCGGAGAGGTTGCCCTTGTAGCGCACGAGCTTGCGCTTCTCGTAGTGGATGATGTCAGTGCACACATTGTCCAGGAAGCCCGAGTCGTGGCTCACGATGATGCTCGACACGCCCTACACACACAGCAGCACCAGCCTCAGACATAGCCAGGATAGGGGCATTGTAGGGGGTCTGCCAGAGCCCACTCCCGGACAGATGTTCCCCTGGATATATCCTGGACACTCCGCCTTTCTACGGCAGGTCACTGGGGTGCTTGTATCGTAAATGTCAATGCGACAGAGAGTTATCGCACTGACCTTGGGCTGTTAAGGCAATGTCAGTTTCATCGTACTGACACGCAACTTAAATCAAAACCCAACGTTTTAAATGCTTCATTCGAGGGCGAGTTCGCCTCCGGGCCATCCGGGGGTTTTACCTGGATGGTCGTCAAGTAGTTCACGAGCCACGCCACGTTTGTCACGTCCATGTGGTTCGTCGGCTCGTCCAACAACTGCGGCCCAAGCATGTCGACACGTCAGCAATCACCACATACACAAGGAACGCCAGCCCTAGGATGCTACGGCACTCGCGAAGGGCATCGAATGGATCGTAGAATAAAGATGATGCGCAAAATGCAAATCGGTAGGGCAGAGTGTGGAGGAGGATACGTACCAAGATATCTGCCTTCATGAGCATGGCTCGCCCGAGCGCTAGCTTCATCTTCCACCCTCCTGACAGGGCCGCAATGGTCAGCTGCTGGCGCTCCTCGTCGAAGCCCATCGTCGACAGCACTCGGCAGATCTCCTCTCGAGCTGCGCGGAACCGAAACAGGCCGAGTCAGCGAGGCTGGCACCGCAAGTCGAGAGGATGTCGTCTTGAGGGGACGAAAAGTGGCGCACGGGCACCGTAAGCTCGCCAGCCGGTGACCTCCAAATACCGCTTCACAGTATGTCAAACGAATGCAAACGGCAACCCCCCTCGCAAGCCTTGGCAGCTCACGAGAGAAACTTCACAAAGAGCGCTTTCGTAGCAGACCGGTCTCCACGCAAAGCTCGAATACCGAGACAAGAGCGGCGACTCACAGACTCCCTTGATGAGGGGGTCGGTCGCCAGCAGGTCGACGACCGACTGGTCCGCTTCGGACGCGTCCAGATCGTGCGCTACGTACACCGTCCGCAGCTCGTCCGGGGGCGGGAATCCGTCCAGCTTGCCGTTGGCCATGGCCTTCATCAGCGTCGACTTGCCGCACCCGTTGTGCCCGCACAGGCCGTACCGCCGGTTGCGCTTCAGGTGCAGCCGCGAGTTGTTCAGCAGGATCTTGCCACCGTAGCCCAGGCTGCCGTGACAACGCAGATACGGTATCAGTAGCAGTGAGAACCCCTGAAACTGTTGACTTACCCATTGCAGCGAGAAAAGCATCTGGAGGTCTTTCTGAGTGCACTCCTCCACCAACCCGTCCGGCAACCAGAGGAGGTCTATACTTGACGTTCACAAAGTAGTTCCAAATATCTTCGCACCCGAGCCAGCTCCTCATTACAAGTAAAACCTTTAGCCTGCCTATGCAAAGTGGTACCAGGAATCTAGAAGAGCCAGATGTTTGGGGCAGCCTGCGGGAACTTTTTAAAAGTGCGCTGCGCTGACCTGAACCTGACGTTGCAGAGGTCTTCCCCCTCCTCGTCGTCCTGCTCCTCCTCGCTGTCGTCGTCCGCTTCGCCCTCCAGCTTCTTCACCAGCGCGCGGGTCGCCTTCTCCGCCTCCGACATGCTGCCCACGTACGGCGCCAGGTACGGGCTCACCGTGCCAGACCACTCTGCAACGAACGCAGAAAGCGTAGGGATGAGGTGCTGCTCACAAGAGCGTACCAGGATTGCAAAGAGGGCGTCGGGAGACCAGTCCTCCCTCAGACGACCAGATACTGACCCATGGAACTACTTCGGTCGCCCAAGACACTTCTCAGAATGGGACCTGAGCCGTCAGATGGGAATTTTTCTCAAGACTCGAATGCGCGGGTGTACCCCAGGATCCGACGCCCTATTAACAATGGCCGTGCACACTCGACATGCCATCAGCTGCTTGCCATTGAACAGCTGTCGAGACGGAACTTTGACTTGGGCAATCTGACTGTGCTGACTCAGCACTGCGTATAATCTATGCAGGCAAATAGCTCGGCGAGAGAAAAAAGGAGCGTGTAGAGAGCAGTTGGGTGCAAAAAGCCTATCGGTGCCCACCTTCAAACTCGATCGACTTGTGTTTGAGCAGGAGAACACACAGCGCCGCCACGTAATCCAGCGTCTTTGCAAAGAGGTCCGGCGCAGCGGCCCCAGTGTCAGGGGGAAGAACTTCCTGCGAGCAGCAGCACGCAAACAGATTGTTCAACTTGACGCTTCGACACTGAAGAGAACGGCTTGCTCGCCCAGGACACTACTTCTGACTTGGAGAATAGAGATCTTTCTGAAAGAGTGTGAGGAACCGCAGACTGAAAATGACAATTGCATAAGCCTTAGTAAGGGTCCTTTTCTTCGCTGACTACGTTTGTCGGTGCCTGGTTCTGACCTTGAGGGCGGCGATGACGGCAGCGGGCTCGATGCTGCGCGCCTGGTTCTCGGGGTCGTTCATGATGGCCTTGGCCTCCTTGTCGATGTTGAAGAGCACGCTGTGCGCCACGCCCGCGCGCTCGCGGCACTCGGGGTCCGCCACCTCGTTGGACACCTTCTCCAAGCCTGGGAGAAAGGACGGGCGGATTTGACGAATCAGCATCGATGAAGAACGTGTGAATCTACCTCCGCGTACTCGCAGACGACACACCGACTGATCGACAGTGGGTGAGCTCAGCTTGCTTTTTCTCTCGATCGATCTACCCGGCAGCCAGCAGACATACGTCACCCGTTGAAGCACGTTCTCGCACGCCTTTCGGTGCGAAAGCGGCTTCAGATTTGGACATCTCCGTGTCCCACAAAGCTGCCAATTCCTTCGTGCCCAACTGTAATCTCTCGATAGAAGCAAACAGTGCGGACCCACCTGGAAGGAGCTGCGGGATGAAGGGCGCTGCGTCAACGGCGTCCTTGACGAGCTTGCTCATGTTCTCAATGACCACCACGGTTCGCCGCTTGTCCAGCGTCGTGCGCTCCTTAAGCCCCCGCACCAGCAACGGCACCAGCACCGACAGTGTCGATGACGTCACCGTCTGCGTAGGAACGGCCACACGTCAGCAAAGCCGCTGGTTGAGCTCTAATGGAAGCATTGAGCATTGCCCACTCTCTTGCGAACGGGCTTCACCTTAAGTGCCCAGGTGAAGCCCCGCAGGCAGGAACATGCTTATCCTAAGAGTCTCAGGAATCAAAATACCACCTAACAAAACTTACTTTCCAACTGCTGCCAGCCGGAGAGCAAGCCGACACAAAGGGCTGCGAAAACCAGTAGGTGCACCTGGTTGTCCCAAAACGGTCGAATCTTTCAAATGACTGGCTGCCCACCTGTACGAACGTGGTTCCGGACAGCTTGTGGACGGTCTGCGGGACCTCGCCCGGCCTCGCAACGCAGCTGACCAGGTCCGGGATGACGTGGGCGATGTCGCGGTTGCCCACGATGCTGAAGCACGCGTCCAAAGCTGCACACAATCGTGGCAACGGCTGAGAATCCGAGGTCGAGAGCGTTAGACGGAGACTCTCATGTGCAAGCGGATCAGCATAGGAAGTGCACGTCCGTGCAGGCACATGTTTCTTCTGCACACGCATACGTGGCTTTGAACAATCTCGAGGTCAATACGGCAGGGACAAACCCAAGCTTTTATCCAGTCGCACTGGGCTGCAGTGCCAGCACGTACCTGCATATGCTGCCTCCATGACTTGCTTCTTGCCGTCTGCCACGTAGTTGGACACGCGGGGAACCACCTCCGGCAGGGCGGCCCGCAGCTGGTCGGGCGCAGTCTCGGCCAGCAGCCCAATCAGCTTCAGGCTGCCCTCCTGGGCCTGCCAGAACTTGGGGCTCTCCATGGCGTCAAAGAAAACTGTCAACAGCGAGATGCTGGGGTCAAGACGTGGGGAGAGGACGAAGAAGAAAACGTCCCCGGAGGCGTAAGAAAGACTACCAGCGACCCTCACAACTTGAGGCCTTTGAATAGTCGATTACAAGACCTGCTCTCGAGACCAGATCTCAAAGGTTTGCATACGGCTGCGGCCCAAAGAAAAAAAGTATGGAGCCTGATTATGTCTTGTACGAAAACATAGTGGCGTCGACAGCTCCAACTCTTCCTACGTGACAGCAACACGGCCTCAAAGCGTCAATGAAGAGCTACAGAAGTAAAGACTCGGTCTCCAGCGGTTGCACTGCAGTACGACTCAAAGCGAGAACTGAAACAAGCGCAGACTCACTGGGCAGGGTAGCCTTGACCGCGTGCTTGTTCAGCTTGCGAACCACCTCCGTGGCAGCGGCCTCGGCAGCGGACCGGACACCTACCCACTTGTCGCAGTACAACATCAGCACCTGAGGCGGAAGCGACGCTACGTTGAGGAAATTCGGCCACTACAAAAAAGAGATACTTTTGCGAGGGGAGAAAACGATATGAGTGCTAGCAACACGAGAGCAACCAAGCTCGCAGACTGGGGCTGAGATTCCCAGTGCCCGACCAGTAAGTACAGCAACGCCACCCACAGCCCACTGCCTCCTTCCGAAATCCCTGGCTATGCAAATCTGAAATGATGCATGTGTACAAGACTTCTCTGATTCTTCTAGCTCTCACCTGGGGCAGCATAGGCACCACCACTGGCTCCACCGCGCTCCCCTTGACCTCGCTTAGCGTGCGGATGAAGCGCAGGGAGCCCTCGCGCACCAGCGGGTTCTTGGAGTCCTGCAGGCCCTCCGCAATCTTGGCAACCAGGCCACCAGCCTGCGCAGGATAGGGAGAGGAATCAGAAGAGCCTCTTCATATATAGTCCCAGGCACCTAGGAAGTAACCTAAGCCAGCGCCAGGTCCAATGCGACTTCTATAGCAGCCTCCTACTTGCAGCTCCTAAAGGCATCCAGGTTGTTCGAGTAGGGCTGGGAGACATTGAATATTGGCCCCTTGCGAAATTGAGAACAGAAGCACACACCTCAAGGGACGCAATCCCGTTGGCCTTCACTTGCCCCGCCAGCGCCGCTGCCGCCCCTTGGCGCTCGCCAACAGAGGCCCCCTCCGTGAGGTGCACCCACATCTTGGCAGTGTCCTGGACCTCCTCTGCAGCCACAAGACAATAATGTTGTCAAATGATGTTTGAACATAGCTTAGACAGCAGCTTAATCAGATTAGTTGCTGTGCTTTGAAAACTGCAAATCTTCTTGGAAACGTGTCCAGGAACGACGTTTGATTCTATGTATGAAAGATCTCGCCCAAGAAAAGTCACAGGAAAGCAAAAGCAGCTGAACTCTTAGTCACCAAGCCTTTAACGCCAAACAGCTTCACGAAAGAGCGCTACCTCAAAGAGGAGACAAGGTCGAGTGAGCCCTGACTGCAAGCTCACGACCTTTCAGAAGTGCGGGTAGTATGAAACTGACAAATGTCCCCATCAGAGAAGGTAAGGCACTAATCAATGCGTTCCTTAAGTGCATTCTTCTTAGGTACAAAGGTCTGGCGCAATCCAACAGATTACAAGAGGCACCAGTCAAGCGCCGGGGTCACCTTCTGAGTAAAGCCGGAGCTCTTCCATCTCCTGGGCCGCAATGTCAGTTGCTGAGTGAGATCTGCGAACAAGGGCCACCTCCGGAGCGTTCCCTGAGGAGGAGGCTTGCGAAGCTGGCCGCCCAGACGGCGGCAAGCCTTGTGGGGGCAGCTCGTTGCTTGATTGGGACTTGCGGATCAACGATATCCCCGCAGTAGTGTCGGCTTTCTTCCCAATTGGAGTGGGCACACCGTTCTGCTCAGCCTTCTTTCCAATCAGGGTGATCCCCCCGTTTGCTTCCGCATTTTTGCCAATCAGCGTCAAACCCTCTGCCTTTTTGCCGATAAGTGTGATGCCCCCACTAGGAGGCGGGGTTCCGCTGCGGTTCATAACAGTTATGCCCCCCCGACTCTTTGCAGGAGTGGTCGGAGGGGTGGTGGACTTGCCATTCGCCTTGGGGGGCGGACCCTTGCCTGAGTCCTTCCCTTTCTTCATCCTGGAACAATGAGCAGTTTTCTCAGAGCTGGGGCAAACATCAGACAACTCCTCCAACGCAACAGAAGGGTGTCTATTCAAAATATACTTCCGCCAATACCAGACTTAGCAGGTCTTCAAGCAGACAACTGATTTGGGACTTTGAATATTTCTAAAGTTGACATAGACACAGGCCCCGTTGTAGAAGTTGAAGGCACCAAAACCCTAATTCTGGACTGAAGGGCCAGGTCTGAAAAGGATGATCTGAGCTAACATCAGACAGTCCCGAAGCGGGAGCTAACCTCCAGCTAACCTCAACGTTACCAAGCCTACTCAGCTGCTAGATCTCTAACTGCTAAAAAGGATAACAAGCAGGGCTACACAAGTAATAAAAAGGGAGCTGCTCAAAGATGTCCTCCTGCTCAACTCAACCAAATGAAACCGTCCAGAATCTCTGAGCCGAATTTGCTATCTACGAATCATCTGGCCATTGATTGAGCCTGATCGAGATGGGCTTTGGGCTCCAACACTTTGTCTGCTAGGTATGTCTCACCACCGAGCTGAGAAAGCAAAGGACCGAGGAACAGAGCCAGACTCCTCAAGGTTTACCACCATCGTCTTTCTTGCATCACGAGGCCGATCAGAACAAAACCATGCAAAAAGGCTGTAGCCTGAACAAGCCCACGTGAGGGTCCCTTCAGCTCATATGCACACAGAAAGAACATACCAGTTGCAGTTGGACCTTGGCACGACAGATCTATCACAGACCCAAGCGCCCTCACCTTTTGTAATCAAGAAGCTTTCTCACACGCTTCGCAGTAACTGAGCCCGAGTCTGATTAGATCTGAACGACACCTTCAGCAACACAAAGAAAGCCTGGTTGCTGCTTGATTGACAAGCTGCAGCCTCTTGTGCAGAGCCTTTGAACCAGCTGAACGGGCGCCACCACCACCTACAGAAATCAGAGGTGTTTAGAGCAGCCCAATTAGTGGAAGTGGAGGCAGCTGCATGCAGTCATGGTCTTCAAGCTCCACAGGAGCCAACGGCTGCGGCTATGAACACAGAGGGAATCCAACTGAATCCACTAAACACTCCACAGCGGGTCGCGGCGGTAAGACCTCCTTGAAGGTCCTGGGAGTGTCAAGATTCTCGAAAAGAATCTTGGCACAACTGGCAAGGTGAACTCGCGACTCACCATTACCGCACACCGTTACCATCGGTCTGGCATCATTGGCTGGCGGCCGCAGGCCCGCCCCGGCCCAACGCGATGTGGGCGGCCGCGTAGCGACTCGTAAAGCGAGCACGGTCACTAGGAATGGTAAGGGATCGGATATTCTCGGTCGGCAACGGTTCAAAATTACCTGCAGTTAATCTACAGGCGTCTCGCCCTAGTTATTCAACATTATGGCTGCGTCTTGAATGGAGCTACATTCCAACCAATCGAGGTCAGAATGGCGTTCAAGCTCAAGGGCTGAGCGCTTTTAGAAATTCATAGCAACATGGAAGTCCTGTACTGTGATTCTTTCCTGCACGAGGCGGCTGCAGATCATGTTGACGAGGTGAGTTTCTCTGCGGCGCAGTTTCTTCCAAATGGTGGTTTTCCTGCATTTGTCTATTTTTGGTGATGCTTCTGCTTCTGGTGATGATCCGTTCTGCTGCTTTAGTGGAGGCTGTCTGCTGGACAGTAGAAAACATATCCTTTCTGAATTGATGCAGGTTCTGTTCAAGAAACCTGTGATTGTCAGCGCGTGCCACATTGTGCCCAAGGACGGCAACCCAGAACCGGAGCTCCTGGAATTCTTCAGGTCAGCCCCCTTGCACGTCTAGTAGTTAGAGAAAACGCATTGAAACAGTGACCGTCGAAAGGACCGCATGCAACCTCTTTACTTGCATTGCAAAGGATTCTTAAGTTGTCTTTGGCAACCCGCTAAACGTGGATGCATCTTATATCTTTCGCTTCTGCTCATCTCAACAATCAAGTGTCCTGCTTCTTGGTGCAGTCTGACATCTCCGCCACCCTTTAACCTCCAAGTCTTCTACCACAATGGCGACCAAAACGCCAGCCACTTTCAGAAGTTGGGCCCACAGATATCCTGGGTGGCTGACGGTGGCAAGGAATCAATTGATCCGCAGGTGGGCGCTCAATATGTGTGCTGCTTCTAAGTTGGCGGACTTTGATAGATTTGTAAATGAAGGTAGCAACTACGTTTGCTGACTGTCAGCATGCGGGCACCTGTCCAGTAAGAGTCACAAGTATCTGCTGGGGCTTCCTTGTCAATGATTATCAAGCCCCGCCTTCCTTCTAACCAATTTCCGCTCTTCTGAACAGCCTGTGGTCACGCGCCACCTCGTGTTCCGTGGCAACTACCAGAACCTGTCACTCATCATCTACGGCGCCACCATTCCTGATGAAGCGGATGCAACTGGGGCAAAGGCTGCCAACGCCGCAAACCCTCTTCTCATAGATGCCGCCCCCTCGTTTGTCGCAAAGAGAGCCACTAGCGGGCTGCGGGCCCTTGCTCTCTCACCCCCGGAAGCCGGCAGAACGTCCTGGCTTCTGCCGCTGCTACAAGCAGGGGAAGCATGGGAGCAGTCAGGTCGGCCAGAGTTGGGCCCCCGGGGCACCCATTGGTCCCTCTCGAGTATCGCAGAAGCGGCAAGTCAAGTCGAGGCAGCAAGTTTGGGCGCAGTCTTTGGGGGCGAGGCGGAGGGCCCTGCTGACGTTTCCGGTAGTGGTCAACTGGCCAGCGCGGAGTACGGGGACGGTTCGGCAGCGGGGGAGACGGCATGGGAGAGTGGGGTGCAGGTCGCGATCCGGTGGCTCGCGGAAGGGGGCTCCATGTTGCCTGCGGGCCTGTGTGCAGGCCTGGTGGCGTGTTCCCATGTCACGACGTGCTATCGGTTTTTGGCTTACGGAGGGGCCGCCCTGCTTATTGATCTGCTGGCCCGTGAGCAGATGTCGCCAGCGGTCAAGCTGCGGGTCCTGGCTTGCCTCAGCCGCGTCACCAGCCACGGGTTTGGCTGTGAGGCACTTCTGGGCTGGTGGCTGCCCGGCGCCACCTCGGGTGGAATAAGCGGCCCAGCAAAGACGGGGGCTGAAGCCAAACCTGAGCCGATGGAGGTTGATGGGGAAGACGGGGAAAAGCGACGTGGAGTGAATGGGCAATCGCAGGGGTCGAGCAAATTGCGGGGGCCAAGTAAGGCGTACGGAGCGCTTCTCTCTGTTCTCCTGAAACCCCAGCCCCGCCGGACAGCCCTCTTCGCAGCGCGGCTCCTCAAGCGGCTGAGGCTGTATGAGCTGGTGTCTGACTTCAACCAAATTGGACGGGAGATCCTTCTTTCTGACGAGGATCAGCAGTTTCGCCGGCACGCTGGTGCAAGCATCCGTATGGCAGCAAACCTACTGCAGGAGATTGTCTCTGTTGTCACTGAGGGGGACACGGCACTGGGAGATTGGCCCCCGCCGATGGCATCTTTGTCGACCAGCGTCGATCTCAACGAAGTCTCTTTGGCAAGAGCACACGGGCCGGAGACGGGCGATGCGAGCGATCCTGCACTGTGGGCTCTCTTGAAAGACCGGCAGCTTCTGGGGATGCTCGCAGCGCTCTTGGCGTCTCCCGTCGTTAGGAGAGCGCAGCGGGGAACGGTGCGGGCGGCTGCGGGGCTCGTGGGTGCCACCTGGGCGCTGGCAGTTCCGATGCTGGAGACGCGGGCGGGGCTACTGTTTCTTGGGGAGCAGCCCGCCTCGGTGCGCGCTCTTGTGATTGCACTCGAGGGCAGTGCCAGCAAGCAGGACCGAAACACCACGCTGGAGCACGAAAGGGCGGTCCCGCAGCGCCAGCTGGCGACCATGCTTGCAATTGGGGCTACGGAGCTGTGCAGCGGGTGCCAGCTGGCGCGCCTGCTCGGGGAGGGGGTGCGGGCTGTTAGCTTGCTCGACGCGCTCCTGGCAGCAGCTAAGGTGCTCACTGCCGCAGGGGGCCAGCATCAGGCTGGAGAAGAGAGGGGCGGGGCGAGTGAACAGAGCGTGCGGGAGGCTTCCCTTGAGGCCTTGTCAGCGGCCAAGGAGCTCAGCCAGATGGCGGCTTCCGAGTCGAGTCGGCAGGCGGTGGTGGCGGTTCTGAGCCTCCCAGAGGCGCTGCCGGGCCTGCTCCAGCTGCTGATGCACCAGGCCCCTGAAGCCTCGCATCTGCCCAGTGCGACGGACGAGAGCCCTGTGCCCGAGGCGTCCATCCTGCCACACTACATTGGCCTGATCCTCTTAGCCCTGCTCACCGACCCCAGCCCCGCCGCCCTTGCTGTCTCCGCCCCACAGGGCCTCCACCTGCAGGCTGCTATCGCGGCGCAGGGCATGCAGCCCTCGTCCCACACTCCCGTTCCCGAGTCCGACGCCTCGGTCTACCCGCTAACCAGCGTCCTCACCAGCTGGAGTGCGCCCACCGTAGTCTGGAAGAAAGAAGGGCCGCTCGCGTTGCTGCAGCTGCTGGCCCTGCTGACGGGCCTCCGGAAGGGCCCCGCTGCGGAGCTGGGGTTCAACTTGCAGGGGTACCACCTGGCGCACGCGCCCGACGATACGGACCTAGGGCTGGCGGCCAAAGACGAGCTGGAAAGGGCACTGCTCGCGTCCCCTGCGGCGGCCGCAAACGCCACGGTGGCGCTGCGATTGCTGGCCGCCCTGGCAGTGCATCCGGTGAGCTGGCCTAGACGGCCTCTCGTGTTGGTGGTGCATTTACCTCAGCGCTGTCCTGCCAAGCATGTGTTGGAAGCTGTTGAGTAGGTCGAGGCGTAGGGAAGCATGCAGACGAAGCGGAATGTTGCGGCATTCCTTTTGGAGATACTCCATGAACGTCGACCTTCTTTCAGTCAAACTTCCTCAGTGAAGGCATGTTCGCAGTTTGTCTTTGACGGCTCGAGCAAGAGACGCGCTGACTTCTACTGCCCAAGCCCAGACTGCTTCTTCAGCATCGTTTTGCACAGAACGCCCAGCTCTGCAAAGTTATGACCCACACAAATACCGCAGGGGCTAATGCAAGCAGCCATGTCTGACCGAACTTCTGTTTCTGCAGGCCGTATCTGCAACGCTGTACGATGCGGGCGGGGTAGAGGTGCTGCTGCAGGTGTTCGCACAGGCTGCCCAGGCTCTAGACGATCTGCCCACCTACTTTGGTGAGTAGAGAGCCGACCACCCCATGTACATGCTGTCAGATACCTCTACATAGTGAGAGTTTGGAGATCCCGACTCGAGAATATCGTGTCCTTTCTCACTTATTCGAAAGGGCGTCTTTCATACGGTATCAGAGATTCCTAAGGATTCACTGCGAGAGTAAATCTTTACAAGCTGGTTAGCTGGCAAAGCTTTTGTCGGCTGCCTCGGCCAAGAGATAGCCCAGCCATTACTGAGTGGTTATATCAATTCTGCATCGCAGATGTGCCTGCGGACCACGTGGAAGCTGGCGCCATTGCCGAGCTTGCGGAGGCCCAGCAGGAGCGGCGCATCTTGCTGCTGCTGCTGCCTGCGCTTTCCCTCACCACCCTGCTGCTCACAAAGCTCCAGGTAAGAAGCAGCTCACAGCCGTATTATACATATCTCACCTTGACCCTGTCAAGAAGCGGCCGAGACGATGGGCTTCTACCCCTTCTTTGCGGGCTTTTCGTGTGTTGACGGATGGACGTGGAAAAGATAGAAAGACTTGATCCTAGTAGTTTGCCTTTTGACGTCTGTTCCTTCGGTTTGAGTCTCAGCGAGAAGTGAAACTCGTCCAATGACAGCTGTCCCTGTTGCTGCTTCGCGCAGTCTTCTGGCGTCCAGTACCGCAACACGCCCCTGGTGACTGCCCTGCTGACGCTCAACTCGGCCCTCAGGTACGAGCGATGATGGCAAACTTCGTTTCCGATACGTCGCAAGAGCCCCTTTGACGCACTCGCTTAGGTCTTGTATCCGCATGCAATGCTCCATATGGTATATCTTCGTTGTTCTCGAAGCCACTCCTGCAGTTGGGCCGCCAGGTGGTGATGCTTTCGAATGTTGTGACATGCTTGATTTTGAATTTCCGCTGTGCGGCTCATGTGCTCTACCCTCTCCAGCTCCCGCCCTGCGTACACTGCGGACGTCCTGAAGGTCTCCCCGTCCGGCAACACCCTGCTCCTGCACGCGGTGCGCCAGGGCCTGGCGTCCGTGGTCGCCTTCTGGGCGGTCGACGCCCGGTGGGGCCCCGCTTTGCTGCCGAAGCTGCTGGCGGCTCTGCCCCAGGAGGCAGGGACGGTGGCCGGGGAGGCGCCCCGGGCGGTCCTGGGGCTTCTGCAACTGCTGGTGAGCGGCCACTCGCCCTGACTTTCCCCAGTGGCTCTGGGAATCCAGCACGAACGTCAGCCAGTCGGTATGCTCATACCCGATGCCGATTGGGCAGGCACCGGTAGTTTGTGCCAGGCATCCTGAGACGCTACAAGTGCACGAGCCGTATGTCCTTGGGTGTAGTGGGCATTGCCTTGAAGTCGTTGTAGTCATCGTCGAAGCAAACACTGGTTTCTTGAGTCCGACAGAGCTGGAAGCAATAGGTGTGTCAATCTTAGAAAGCGCGTTTCATACTTGGTCCAGTCGTTTGTGTTTTTCACACTCTTTGCCTGTCCCTTGCTCAGGCGGACATTCTCCCCGAGGAGTACCCTCCCGCCCCCGCGCACGCCCACTCGCTGCGCGCGCTGCACGACGGCCTACCCGTCATTGCGGCCGGCAGCGTGCTGGGCCCCGCCAGCGCAGGCCTGCACACGTGGAGCCACAAGCAGGGCGAGAAGCTGGCCAAGGCGCTGGCGCTGCATGTCGAGGCACTGGGGGCCAGCATGGGCCGACTCGCTCTCACGGTAAGTGTTGAACGCTTCATCTCATCCTTGGGGTTCTGCAGTACTCAGGATCTTTTTGCGCGGTTTGACGTGTCTGCCTTCGGTATACAAGGCAAGACCTGTTTGAGATCGGCGTCTTGTGTCCCCCTTAAAATCCTGGCAACGCGCCTTCAAAGTTTCACAAACGTTCTTTGTAGAGCTCTCACCTCCCCGTTTTCTGTTCCCCTGCTCACTCTCTCCCTCCGTCGTTCTTCCGCAGTCGTGCCAGCCCCTTCAAGAGGCGCTTGCCCGCCTCTCGTCACGCGTGTGCGCCTTGGGGGCCGACCACAGCCAGGCCCTGACGCGCCACCTGTACGCCCCGCTCCAGTCCGCCATCTCCGACTTCCTCGCCGACGCACCTGGCCCCGACGAGGCCTCCCCTCCGGAGCGGGACGCACGCGGCTGGCGTCTCGTCCGCGCCCTAAATCTCTTGGGCTATCTCGTGCAAAGCCCTGCAGTAAAAGCCGGGCTCCAAGCGCTGCCCGTCGCTGCGCAGATGACGTCTTTGCTGAGGTCAGCGGGCGTCCCGGCGGCTCTCGGCGCGCGCCTTGGGATAGGCTCCCTGGGGGTGCTGCAGAATCTGGTGAACCCTGCGGTGTGCCTGACGCCGCAGGCCCCCGAGGGGCAGCGAATGGTGGAGGCGGCGCCCCCCCACGAGCAAAGCCAGGCGGTGGCAGCGGCCCTGCTGGAGACTGTCTCGACACTGCACGTGAAGGACGGGAGAATGGCGGCAGCACTGCGGGTGCTGGGCCTCCTAGCAGGGAACGACCGGGGAAGAAACGCGATTGCGACGGTGGCTTGGAAAGGTGGGGATGCGACTTCGGACGTTGAGCCCATGGACGAAGGAGTCGGGAGCAAAGGCGCGTTCACACTGCTCTGGGAGGCCCTGGCGGCAGCTCTGACGAGCAGTGTGAAGGCGTCTGGTGGCTCGGAGCTTGGCAAGCTGCTGGGGTCTGCAGCAGGGGTGGGGCTGGCGCTAGCGGATGGAGGGAAGAGCGAGCATGGCAGGAGGGCGCTCCGGCGCTTGTTTGAAGGGGCGAACTTTGTGGGAGGGCCAGTGCAACAGGTGGTGACACTGCTAGGGGAGGTGGTGCACACCATTCAGGGACCCTCCGCAAAGAGTGTCAAAAAGGTAAGTGCGACAGAGTGGATGGAAAAGTAAAAGTTTGTTGCATGCTTAGTGAGGCTTTTCTAACTGGTTACTTCGCATGAGATTAGATTCGTCTTTAACATCCTCAATTTGGGACTGCACAAAGTGAACCTTCGCCCATGTTGCATCATGTTAGATGGTTCAATTTTGGGACTCCGCGTGTTGAAGCAAGCCCCCAACAGAATCATGTCAGCCTTCGCTTTAGTATGTTCTGAAGCTGCTCTTGCTCATGGAATCTCTCCTTTCCGCTTTCTGCAGGACTTCAGCCTGTCCTCCTCCCTGGCGGACGTCTTAACCTCTGTCGGAGCAGAAGCAGCGCCCAGCCCAGAGGCTGCGCTCGCAGAACTGACAGCGCAGGCTGCTGCCTTTGACGCGCCCCGGGACCTGACCGAACAATTTGAGGAGGCGGCAGCGGCCCGCGCGGCGAAAGCCAAGCTGGAAGAAGGGCCCAACCGCGTCGCTTTACGGCCAGGCGCCTCTCCCCGGGACAATGTGAATGGGGACGGGGAGTGGACGCGCTCGCTGGAGGGCTGGGTGTCGTTCAAGGAAGAAGGGAGTATTCGCATCGAGCAGCGCCCCCAGGACCAGGCCTGGAGCGAACGCGTGCCCTGGCAGTACAGCACCGACATCGTATGGCCCCCCGCCCCAAAGCCGAGCCTCAAGCGGAAAGCCGAGGGGGACGCAAATGAAGCGCAAGCGAAGAAACAGACGGCTGCGCAGACAGCGGCGCAGGCAGCGGCCGCAACGCTCGCCGCCCGAAAGGACCCGTTCCGGGCACGGAGGCAGAACACGGGGCGCCCGCCGTCGATGCACGTGGACGACTTCATGGCGCAGAAGGGCGGCGCGGTGGCGGTCCCCGCGCAGGCCACGGCGGCGCGCATTCACACCGGCGGCCGCGCGCCCAGCATCCGGGTGGACGACTTCATGAAGCTCGAGAGTGAGAAGGGCCGCACCGTGGTCGGGGCGCCGCTGCAGCCGGCCGCGGAACCAGGGGCCGTGCCGCTGGTGACGTCAGCAGGGGCCAAGCCCGTGGTGGTGCGGGCGCCGACCGCCGCAGTCGTCAGACTGGCGGGCCAAGCCGCGGTGGTCAAGCCGCGGGTCGACCCCGCAAAGGTGGTTGTCAGCCAAGCGGCCCCAACTGGGGCGAAACCGGAAGCGAGAGCCGTGCCAATGCGGCCACCAGGGGCTCATCTGCAGGCTCCCGCAAGGCCTGTTCAGCCGCCCCCTCCACAGCAGCCGGCTCGAGCGCCGCTGCCCCCAATGGTGCGGCCCCCCATCCAGTCGGCATACATTCCCCTGCCCAGCCCCACGCCTCCCTCGCCAGCGCCCAAGCCCGTTCCGGCGGCCTGGCCCAAACCACTGCACGAGGTCGCGCAAACAGCAGACCGCGCCTCTGCCGACAAGCCCCAGCCGTTCAAGTCCCCGCAGCCAGTGCCAGCCCCGCCCCAGAGTCAGGCGTCCTTTGCAGACCCGCGTCGGCAACCGCCGATGGCTGCGTCCCCAGCAGAGACGTCTCTACGAGGCCCAGCGCCCCCGTCAGCCGACCCAAGGCGGGCTACAGCGCCCCAGCAGCAGTCTTTCGACCCCAGAAGAAGCGCCGCGCCTCAGCCCGAGGCCGGCCCCAGCGCAGATCCTCGGCGAGCGGCCATGCAAGCTGGTGCCCCGACTCAGGCGCAGCGACCCGAGGCTCCCTCCCAGCCCCCGGCCCACGATTCCCGGAGAGCCGCCTCCGGAGTCCCAGCCCTGCCGACCGCGGATCCCCGCCGGCGCGCGGACCCTCGCCTCATGGGCCGTTCGGATTCTTTCGGCGCCGCCAGCCCGCCCGTGCCGGTAGCTCCAGGTTGGCAGAAGCAGCCCTCGCCGGGGGGTGGCGTGCAGGCCCAAAGGGGCCCCCAACAAGCGTACGGGCAAAGCATGCCGTCTCAGCAGCAGCCCAGCCCGGGCATTTCCCAGGCACAGGCCTGGCCAACGCAGCAGCAACCCCGGTATGGCGGCCAGGGGGCCGCGCCGGTTGGGGTACAATCGCAGCAGATGCAGCCCGCCGCTGCACAGGGAGGCGCGCCCCAGGGTGCGCAGGCGGGGCCGTCGGCTCCCCGGCCTGTCCAGGCGAAGACGACGGAGATGATGGGGAAGCTGCAGGAGATCTTGAAACAACCAGGCTTCATCCAGGTGGGTGCGCAGCCTGGAACGGCAGGCTCTCAGCTACTTGATCAGAGCAGTCTCGCCATACTCCCTGCCTGTGTACCTGGCACCTCGTCGTAAGGGAAAGCATTGCTCTGCCTATCCGTGGGAACGGAGGTGGTGCAGTAACCTAGAAACTGCTGCTAGAGTCTAGCTCTGTGCTTCAGATGGCAAGCAGCACAACCAGCTTCATTGTAATCCAAAAGACCTGGCCGATAAAATGTCTCTGGAAACTTGCCAGATGGTCTCGCGGCCTCCACAAGTCCCCTTTCTCACAACTCAACCCTTCTTCACGGAGCAAAATATCGTCGTGTCAAGAGCCTTGGTCTGGGTGCGTCCTGACTGCTAGTTTGTGGCGGTATGGTTACAGGGGCTGCTGAAGGACAGGGCCAAGATGGCAACCTTCCTGGCGGCCAATCCCGCCATCGTGCCCATGCTCAAGGTGAGGCAGCAGCACGGGCCGTCGGCCCTCTTGAAACAAAGCCGCTCTTCGGTAGTCCATATTGCTATGTGTCGGTCAAGTTACTCTGCCTCACTACATCTCGCCTTCGCCTACCCGAAATGTCAATGGGGGACAGGCGACAACGCTGAGCTTGCCTCTGGACGTACAGACCGCTTCTGCGCAGCTTGTGGGAGTGAGGATGTAAGGCCGAATGTTGGCTGCACCAATCTCACAGACGGGCGGATTCCCTTTGTTGCAGAACATGCTGGCGCAAATGGGAAAGAAGAGCATGTAAGTACGGCAGGAAGCTGCACCGCTGCTGTTGCAGCACCTCGCGCATGGATTGAAGGGCAAGGCTCGCTGTGTAGGTCGCTTTCGTGCGTATTGCGACATTGGCAGACGTCTTGGGGACGTCGACATCGACTCGCAAGCAGGCTAAACGGCTCACGTATGGATCAATAAAGGATCAGACGAGATGCTTCGAGGCAATTGGGACTCAGCCTGCGTAAATCATTGCCGCGGCAAAACGTATTCGCCTTTGCACGTGTTGTCCACTTTAGATCTGTGCTTGGAAGTAATGATGCTGTTGTCCTTGTGCTCAGGCCCTAATGATGCAAAGAAAGTGCGAAGGCCGAAGTCCAATCATCATATATATCCGCGCCATCTTCTTGATCCGCAAGGTGCACTGAAGTCTTGAAATCGGACGCCCCAGCATGTTGGTGGTGCGTTAATGCTGGTAGTCAACTTACAACCCAAGTACGGTGTGATTGCATGACGTGTCCAATATAAGAGCCAATACAACCATATGCATTGCGAATAAAGTGCTGTGTGCCGTCCGGCACTCCCAAGATGGCTTGTCAAGCTGCAAAAAGCGGCTTGCATTGAACGTGCCTGAGGGGCTGCACTCGCAAAGTTCTGGGCTGACATGTGCACGTTGCGCCAGTTCGGGATCGACAGCACCTTGACGCGCAATCGAAACGTGCGCGGCTGCACGTTCATTTTATATGGTCATGTTCGATCGAGTACCCTAACCATGCCATGCATGATGCACGCTCCGGCCCTAGCATCGCGGCCTGCGGAAGTATGGCACCTATCCGACGGTAGAGCTTCGATTCTTGGGTCCGCGTCCAACGTGGTATCCATGCAGGAAGCATTTTGGTTGCATGAGTTCCGGAAAGGGTGCCTTTCAAGATTGATTTTGTAACAATGATTGTTGTTGACATAGCTAGAGACATCTTTGCTCTTCAAATCAATCACCATTGCATACGATCAGTACCCGTTTGAGCCCACACGATCGATGAATGTTGCACCATCTGAATAAGAGGGTACCAGCCGTAAACACCTATACTTCAGAATACGGAATACTATAGGATCGAGCGTGAGCTACGCAACATATTGCAAGTTGCGGTGCATCCGTGCAAGTCTAACATGAAAAATTGCACGCCACGCCAGCCGCTTGACAATATTGAAACCTTGCGGCTTTCTTAGGGCAGCTCCTGTTGGATACGTACAACCGTCAATGGAACCTCGATACGTCATACCGCCAACGGTTTTGTTCTTCCCTTCTTTAGTGCTACGTTCGCGTAGGCTGCGCTGACCGGTCGCTCTATTCGTGCCCAATCAATTCACTCCTTGTCGTGGGGCACCTCGTCCTTGTCGTGCTGCGACGTGAGGTGCATCTTGACCGCCACCTCGTGGAAGAAGCCCTGCATCTTGTGACCGGCCCCTCCCTCGCCCTTCGGCGCGGCTGCGTCGCCCGCGCCGGCCGGGTAGGCGGCGGGGTAGGCGGCCGCTGGGGCAGCCCCGGTGGGCTCGTGTTGCTCACCCGGCTGGGCCTTCGCGCCCGTCAGATGCACCCGCTGGGCAGCGTCCTGCAGGACCAGCAGTGACGCAAGTCGGCACAGACGCAGCAGCGGTCTTTGACCAACCGGGCTACGTTCGCCCGGAAGACATCTGCGACCAGATCTCGACGGACCTCATTTCGGTTGCCGATCTTGAGACCAGCTTGGATGCTGGATGCTGAAGGGACTGCAACCGGCGACCGTCTGTGCTACCTCACAAGCAACGAAGAGGCGCAGGCAAACTCGAGCAAAGAAAATGCCCTTCTTCTCGAGGTGCTTGCCTCATGCAAGAGTAGAAATAGCCAAGGTGCCAACGCGTGGATGTTGGATGCAGGACGATATTAGTGGCAGTTGCAGGGTTTGTAATGGTATTTGCAAACCAGCTCAATAGCAGTCGTGGGCGCACCTTGATGGCCTGCTCCGCGGCTTCCAGGAGGTGCTTGGCTGCCCCGCCCGCCTCCCGCAGCTTGTCCACCGACGCCTGCAGCAGCTCGCGCGCCTCTTGCCGGTAGCTCACCGCCTCCGCCTGCGCGGCGTCCGCCTGGGGCATGGCACACGTGGCAGCTTGTCACTGAGCAGCGGTGTACAGTCGCGGAAAATTGAACCGATTGCAACGAAAGCTTTAGGAGGAAGAATTTGGAGCCATGTGGACTCAAGTGGAGAATGGTGTTCGTGACAAGTGCTGGCAAACTTCGAGAATCCTCACGAGGCCGAGATGCTTTTTCTCATGGGGTGGTGGCAAACGTCTGTCGGGATCCATTGAGAGTGGAACAAGCCCACGTTGCAGTCTGGTTGCAGGGCATGAGCACTTGGAAGCGGGAGGGGCACAGGCTCGAAATCAGCAATGAGAACGTCGGAGAATAGCGGTCTTCGTTGCCGACTTCTGTCCCTGGAAGCTCAAATTGTTTTTTGCAGGCCTCCAGAAACAAAATGATACAGGGCACAGTGGCTCGAGGGTGCAGTGCAACGATGGAGAAATGGAAGTCTGATACAAGGTTGGTACGGTTGAGGGGCACTGCACCAGCATTCACCCGTTGTAAGTGCTCGAAAAAACTGCGGGATGTAACACGTGACGAAATGCCGGCGATAGCTTACCTGGGACGCTTTCTTGGCTGCTTCGTTTGCCAGATTTTGGGCTTGCGTGGCAGCATCTTCGGTTTCCTGAAAATACAACAAGCTCGTTTGAAAAACCGTTCCTCGAACTGCCGCAAATGGGGCTGCACATGCAAGATTCTTGCTCTGGGGATCGGACTACTACAAGGCTCTGACCTTGATGAGAATGAATGGTCCAACCTACTGACTTCAGTAACTGAATAGAGGACTGATGCCCGGACGGTCTGCTTCGAAATGTTAGTGTTTGCTTCAAAAG
Organism: Klebsormidium nitens; assembly: GCA_000708835.1. Classification (NCBI taxonomy): domain Eukaryota; kingdom Viridiplantae; phylum Streptophyta; class Klebsormidiophyceae; order Klebsormidiales; family Klebsormidiaceae; genus Klebsormidium; species Klebsormidium nitens. The sequence goes on along the minus strand of DF237361.1, from coordinate 3,574 downwards.
ATGCATTTCGAGTTGGACGGCAGTTCAGGCCAACATGCACTTCCAGAATACTAGCTCCAAAAAGAATTTGAATTGCAGCAAGCTCAACCAGCGTCTGCTCGCTCGAAACGAAACTCCAACCACATCTTGCTCCTGCGAAACATTCGTTCTAGGTGGCCGTGCATGCACTGGAGAGGAGCCACTCCTTCACCTGCGCCACTTTTCTCTGCTCTTCTGCTGCTCGGTCCAGGGCCTCAGCTGCGGTGGACAGCTTGTCCTCGCCATGCTCCACCACCACCTCGTCGCGGACCTCCTCCAGCCGGACCGCCGGGCCCGCAGCGACGACGTGCACTGCCGCCATTGTTTGAAGCAGGCGCTCACCGTTCGAATATTATGCTGCCACAAAGAAAGCAGTCCGCCAATGCGCTTCGCTTCTTTGCGCTGCAACCCGAGAGACAGCCGTTAGTGCTGATTTTGGTAGAAGTGTGGCCTCTGCGGGTTTTGACAGAGGGATGCTGGTGGTTTCTCGGATGCTTAATCAGCCCAGTACAATTGAGCCTGCTCCAAACCTCGCGTTTGAATCAAGCACGCCTGGTCCAAAGCAGAGTCGCAAACCATGAGGAAGACTCGACTTCCTACATACTCCCGCTGAACGTCTATCGGATGTCTGACGTTACTTGAAAATTTGGTGCAAATCTTGATGTAAGACTTACTGCTGCGTGAATCTTGCGACTGCAAACGTGTTCGTCAGTCCTCCTGCGAAGAGCTCGGCGGAGCGATCGTAAGCGTGCGACATTCGCAACACGCAACAGAGCTACTTTTTCTGATTCACGCGGCTAGACCGAAAAAGCCAGCTGTGGCACACCTAGCCTCACATGCAATGCAGAGCAAGAGCTACAATATCTCACCGTTTCTCGTGTTCTGTGTCCAAATGTGATCTATTGACCTTGCGAGCCTCGGCCTTCCTAGTACACAGCCTGCTCGACCATGCTGAGTCCTTGCGTGGATCATGCACGTTGTCACTAGTTCACATGGATTTGTTGCTTGATTTACTTCGGCAAACAATGCGTTTCAAGTAAGCTGCTGCAGTGCCATGCTTTCCTGGCTTCATGTAGCCATAGAATAGACGGAGATGCACGGATATGTCTGAGGCATGCGCCGCGTCACTGTCGGATCTTAGTACGTGTCAAAGCAGTGACGAAGCTGCAATACGTTGCAGTGCCCGAGAATGGATGCAGAGGCGAAGTGTTCGTGGAGAACGACGACACAGGCATGAAACTAGGTCATGCTGGTGCACCTATGATACATTTGTTTCAGGTAAGATTTGAACGATACATCAGTGGCTCTAGCTGATATTTGAACGACTGCAGACGATATTGGTTCCTATGGATCCCGCTTGTACCACGACAGCAGATTTGAGGAACTCCGAAGTGTTGGCAGTCCTGTAAACATTGTTTTTAGGTTGAACGTACTCAGAACAAACTCGGAACGTTTTCGAACATGTGATCAATGAGGCCCAGCTTATGCAGATATCAGCAGCAATCTCACTTACTGATTTCCGAAACTCTCTCCCAATCAGGACGCATTAGCTGAAGGCTTTACCCAGCTCATACGCCTTAGTACTTGTTCACTTTTGCGAAGAGAAACGCAGCCAAAGAAGCTCGCTTCGATCCTCATCAATCTTGCGTCGTCGATTCGAGCTGCACCAGGTATGACTCTCCTCGCATCTTCCCGTATATTAGCATCTTCCACGAGTCGTTCCTAAACAAACGAAGTCAAGAGATTACTGGCGAAAAAGCGAAAGGCTCAATTACCTTCTCAAATTCAAAGTAGCATAACTTTCAAACACCTGCGTATACAAGGGGCCGAAGGATCTGTCGCTAAATTGATGAACGGATTGTGTTCGCGCTTTTTAAGATTCTAGAATCAAAAGAAGATGCTCTGACGACAAACGACTTTGATGCAGGGCGAGGAAGCCTGCGGAGCAATCTCCCGGAATCTCTGTATGCTTGGAAGTTTGAGTTATTGAATGTATCAAATCAAAGATTGATATACTTTGATGCCATTGAGACAGTTCGCTGCTGTTAGAAACTCCTTGGTTCCTCGCTTCATACACATCGGTTGATAGGAAGGATGTGTTGGTGTGCTTCTGTTGATCTCCAGGCTTTGCAAAGCAAGAGATCCTCTCCTGGCTCCGGGCCACCCTTTTGACTTGACTCATGCTAGTAAGCTGGGTCACATCCCCAATGTGCCCTAGTTGGCCCTAAAATGGTCTGTACCTTTGTCTCTGTGAGCCTCACCTCGCTGACATCAGCTAGCTAGTGGTCAATCTCGTCGTGGTGGTGGTGTGCCAGCTTGTTTTGTCCCTCCAAGATGATGGACGGGGTGATGAACTTCCGCGAGACCTGCCGAGCTTCGTAGCTCAACACCTCCCCCTGACCATAGCTGCAGAAAATCAACGGCAGCCTTGCTTCAATTCCATCACAATTGACTGCCGCACATTAAGTAGATCATTCACGAATGTGTCTCTTGCTGCTGACTTGTTGTCTCATCACAGGATCGTGCACTGGTGATCACCTTCTTCTGTGTTTCATGAAGGTCCATGTCCAATTCAAATTCATGGAAATATTGTACTGACAGCAATATGGGCCTGACTGATCTGTAAACGATCATTGCTAAACTTTAGCCTACCTTGCCCCCATGCAGCGTAGGACTGATGATCTTCGGTGGTCTTCAAAGACCTCCTCTTCTGACTTGGAAATGAAGCGCCCCCGAGGAGGGCCCTCAGCAATCGCAGGATAATCTTCCTGCAAGATTCCATGATAGAAAGTTGTTCACCACCAGACTGGCAACGTCACAAAATGTGGCATCGTCGAGACGATCAATGTGGCACAGTCGGTACTCGTCACACTTAGTGTTCTGTTGTCAAATGCCAACGAACCTCAAACCTCTGCATCCCTAATCAAACATCAATGCATTTCTGAGCATATAGGTGACACAGCCGTCCACGAGTTGCTCCTTCCCTGGTAACATGAGAACGTAAGATTTAATACTGTACGATTGTCACATTGGCGCACTAGACAAGCAAGAACATCGTTGCTGTGGTTGCCCCTTGGAAACCCATCCTTGCAAGCCTTGTGTGACTCGGGGTGTGACTCACTATGAAATCCTCCGCATCTCTCTGACCTTTGACCTTTGCTGCATGCATCACGTTTGTCCCAGCTCGGAAAGATCTGGTCACATTTGTCCCCCGAGGTTCAGCAGAAGCGCCACATTGGATTGCTTCATAAGTTGACGTAACTTGCTGCTTATGAGCTCCAGCTCTATTCAGAATACTTGCTAAAAGCCCAGCCCTACCAGAGGTGGATTGTCTAAGCAGTTGAAGGACGGAAGAACGTGCTAGAGCCATCTTTGCGGACTCTTTCAAAGTACTAGGAAGCCCAGCTCTGCAACGCTATAGCACAGATCCCACATCGCTGGAAACTAGATGCGACGCCTTAATCCACAAACTGTCTTAATAAATATCGATATATAAAGAGTTTCAAGCTTCCAACTGCCAAAAAGGATGAACAATCTGAGGACACCACGCTCATCA